>LD359313.1:79986-117510 GCA_001465055.1 Ptychodera flava | reverse complement strand
ATCATATCCTTCATAACATGGTGGTATGGCATAAATGCGTGGTATAAATGCGCTTGTAAGCTAATTCTGTATTTCATAACATGTTGGTATGGTCTCGTTCTCGATAAAAGGATAAATGAATGAGATTTTCTACTCTCTTACTGAAATGTTGACAAAGTTTTGAAATTTGTTACACAAAATTTGTATTAAAATATCCGAGATATGTCTGTTTTTCTGGCGACAGTAAACCAACACTTTTAATCCACTAGTCTCAGAGGGGCAACCTGGTAACATAAATAATTAATATCGCAAGAGGGCGAATCTTAGATCCTGTGCTTTACGTATTTTATTGATTCCATAAAATATTTCCACACATTTAAAGAATATCCTTGAAGTAAGAAAGCACCAGATGAAAGCGGATGAGACCAAGACTTAATGTACCACCAGTAAGTATAGTGACAACAAAATTGCTAGCTGTGGAAACGCAGCTATCTGTTGGCGGGGTAGCGTGAGTTGCTATGCGGGTCAAAGGTCAACCCCGCCACGGATAGCTGCGGACCAACTGCCAGCGAAAGTGGGTCCATTACGACGACACCGCTTGTAGCGGAACTTTGAACGGCAAAATAAACCAAAGTGAGTGTAATTCAATAAAATGACCTATACCTGCCTGAACTCTGATTATTGCTCATTCCCTAACTCCTTTTGTGAACAAAATCTCTGGCTTGTTTACGCATTTCGGCGGATTTTCCATGGAGTGCTCAAGATTTTCACTCCAGCAGCGAACTTTGACTTCTATTGATATGCTAATAAGGACGTCGCGCCTTCGAACGTAAGTCGCGTAACGGTCGGTCAGATCCTATTAGCATATCAATAGAAGTCAAAGTTCCCTGCTGGAGTGAAAATCTTGAGTACTCCTTGGAAAATCGGCCGAATTACGTAAAGGAACCAGAATTTTTTGTTCACAAAAGGAGTTAGGGAATGAGCAATAATCAGAGTTCAGGCAGGTATAGGTCATTTTATTGAATTACGCTCACTTTGGTTTATTTTGCCGTTCAAAGTTCCGATACATGTTGTGTCGTCGTAATAGACCCACTTTCGATGGCAGTTGGCCCGCAGCTATCCGTGGCGGGGTTGACCTTTGACCCACATAGCGATCCCCGCTACCCCTCCAACAGATAGCTGCGTTTCCACAGCTACAAAATTGCATGCGTAGAAGAAGAGAAATTGACAAATGAAATTCGAGAAATTTAGCAGGAAATTTCAGGGCAGATCTGGACCGACCGTGTCTCGTCCCCTTACAAGGTGGGTATTGAATGCTAGCAGGTTGCGTGAATCATTTTGATACGAGATCATATCCTAGAAGAATTACACGCAATCAATAATACATTTCATTTCGTTTGATGTTTTTATCTGTCAGTGTTTATCGAATGGGTGCGTGATGTAACTAACATACCTAACCATCCACACCATTTCTATTCTTGGAATATCATGGACAGAATGGTATCTGTCAGTGTTTATCGAATGGGTGCGTGATGTAACTAACATACCTAACCATCCACACCGTTTCTATTCTTGGAATATCATGGACAGAATGGTATTGGTGGTTTGTACAAAATGTTTTGTATTAGAGCGTCGTTCAAATTTTCCATCAAAAGAAATATCAAAGTTCCTACACTAAGAAGTGCAGAATCAAAAAACCTGCCAAAATATTACCAAATCACGGTATTTTGTATTTGAGCGTAATTTCATCTTGCGGCATTGGCCTGTACCAAGACGTTTTAGCTCGTTCAAATTCTTTCTCGTCATTGATTAACAGCCATCCATAATTTTTGTAAATGTGGCCTGAGCAGTAATCCTGTATTGTTTTTATTCTATCGTAGCTGTAGGTATTCAGCCATTTTGTAGCTGATTCATTGTTCGCTTTGAAACTTGATGGCCTGCTAGGTGGCGCTGGCATTCCTACAAATTTATAAACTGCTTGATTAATGACGCCTGGATTTATACACTTGTCTTCAAAACGGATTAGCATAGAATTATCAATTAGCCAATCGGAACTGTTTTTCACGAAGTTGAAAACCATGTCTAACCAATTGCAATGCTCTTTCACTACGTCTTCAGTCGGATAATAATTGGCATTAGCAGGGTCATCTAATCTTGCTAAAATGTCTCCCCAACGGTGTAATCGAGATGTGATCGTTCCTCGTGGGTCTCGAGCCAAAAATATGACCTTCACCTTGTTGTCCTTCAGCACGGGAAGACACATGTTCAGGTCGCTTAAACGGAGCACTTTGGATACGACATAGGGCTTTGATTGACAAAATGATCCTAAGGCAGCTTGTGTGATTGGATAATTAAGATTACGCAAGCTTCCTCTTGATCTGTAAAGGGGTCTACTGTTTAGAGCCTCTAGAAAATAATCGTGAGAATTCACAGTTATACAGATCTCTTAAGAAGTCACAGAGCCCTGCTTGCATTTCCTGCAAATAATCTGCACTATCGATGTGGACATGCTTATAGTATACGCTCTTAAACAACAAGTGGCCAGGTTCGCCGACATAGAAGACTTCATCTCGTAGAGAAAAGAGATTGGATATTGCCGTGGAACCGGTGGACATTCGCCCCAGGATCAACACTTGCGTCTGGTTGGCTTTGAGTCCGGAGTCAGATATCCTGTATGTTGAACTTTTAGTCAATGTCTGTTGTCTTCCAATGGTGTCCGTTGATTCCGTCGCCCTGTCAAATTCCTTTTCAATTCTGTCTTGGAACAAGTGTTCTCTCGATTGTTTCATCCAATTCGAATAGTAATGGTAAGACAATATAATAATGATCTGGGTGACCAAAAAGAAGATTCCAATATACTTATGTCCTGTAAGTAAACGGACAAGGAATAGTGTTAAATACTCATTTTTAACGGACATGCTGTGCGACGTGATATATTAATGTGTGCCTGGGTACAATGCCACAATCAACGATTCCTGAGAATGCTTTACATGAAAATCAATTCTAATGAACAGACGATCAAACAAGCTGCAAGAAGAATGGATGTTATCGTTCAAGGCAGGAGTCTTTTTACTATCAACGGTGCTTTACGTCGACAGTTACACGTTATTTTGACCGTTTGAGTGGTGTAATGTTACCCACCAAAATTGTAGTGCAACATTCAACCAATTTGTATGAATTTTTCTTGAATGTTTTTGATAATGTTGGATCTAACAGACATCACCTTTCATTAGCTAGTTTTCTATCAAAATTTAAGCAAAAATTTGAAGAAACTAACTTCGGTGTATTTTATAAAAGTGACAAAAATTGGTTTTGGCGCTCAGAGGGTTAAACCACTCTTATAGACTGATTCAAACAAATTTCGTCGTAATTATTGCATTCTGGAGAGCAATATGCGAAGGGCAAGCCTCCGTATGATCTCTGCATTTATTTTGTTTATTGACTGTCAACTAAAACTACAGGTCTTCGCTTTGTTAATCCTGAACGCAATACTTCTATACATATTAGTAGAATCTACACGTCGATTATCATTTCCAAATAAGTAAATAAGATATCAGATTTTTGAAAAGGAGACTGCTTTTCTAAGTGGAGACTATGAGAATTTGAGTTTACACAGTCCAAAAGTTGTATTGGATTCTGCCGTTCTTAGAAAAAGAAACTCATTTTGTGATCGCTGTGCGTCAGACCACGAACACGGTAACAATTTGTCAGACTATCAGAGCCATTCAGTGTGAAATGAAAGCTGTTTGATAAGTATGCACTGTGTCTATAAATGTCATTTAGAGAAAAGATGAAACGACAAATATCAATGAATCGGAATCTCGTTGAGTACGCACTTTAAAAAGCGCGTGTCTGCCGTTTAAATGATCGTACAATTATTTTTTTCTCTTCATGAGAGAAGTGTATGCACAATTAAAATGTCCGTATATGTCATCGCTTTAGGTTAACTGTCCTAACAGGCGCATCACATTGTGATTGTTCTTGTTGAAAGATTTGATCACATTCGAAACTAGTCATGTGAATGCAGATTTCTTGCACCCGTTTCCTTATAAAAACCGAATATTACAGACGTAGATGGAAAGCTAATTGTGCACAAACCTGCCATCTTCTATCAAGTCCAGTTGACAACTCTCAAACACACCGCTTTTTATCTCGTCCAACCATTAGCGTGTGGGATATACGGGTGACACATGTGATAGTTTGTGGTGGTAATATAACTAATTTGTCAATAGTGCATTGACTTTAAAATAAACAAACCTCCGTTCTCCTATGTGATATTGTTAGGTCAGATGTCACGTGGAACTTATTAAGGAAAATGGAAGTTTTATCTTTAAGCAAACTTTGAATAATCAGGCGAATTTATGGCGTAGGTACTGTATTGAGTAGATTTCATTTTGTTCTTCATTACCCAATTTCAACGAAATTTCAATCACTACAAATGATGCTAATATTTGTGTACATTTTATCACAACCCGAGACCGATTCGGCAACCAAGCTTCATGATTTTCAAATGTTTAATGGTTAAAATGCTAAAGTGTAATGATCGAAAACTGAATTCTCTTCAGGACAAACTAAACAATTAATTGTATTAGACAACTTTGACTGTTGTAAAGTGATGGAGAGGTATTTCATACATGTTAACTTATAGAGTTTATATCGTTCAAGCTTAGAGCATTGTTCACAAATGGGTTCGTCAACAAATAATGAAATATATATTATGAACGCTGTTGCCATCAATTGTGTCATGCTGTGGGACAATTGACGCAAAAACTATGATTAAAATGCTTATATAAGTGGATTACATTCCAGTGTAGATGAAATTAAATGGTATCATATCGTTATTCTTTCTTCATTAGTTGTTGTCGTTCTTTTGTGTCCCACTGATCAATTCGGTCGTTGTCCGCTGTTCTCCCAGGGTTCAGACCATGTGGAATAAGTTCGGGATATTGCAAATTATAGGAGATTTGTCAGTGTCTACGTATACATGCGCCACTCCGTCAGTCTGTTGCCAGCTATTGTTAGAGACAAAACACAAACGACGTTGATCTGTCTTCACTGGTGTAGTATATATTCCACGCTCCCTCGTCGTCAGTGATACAGTAGGGCGTTTGACACGTTCTCCTACACTGAGACATTTGTACCTATATTTATATATAATCCTTTTCATCAGATGCCTGTCACCATAAAAAAAACTGCGAATGTATATTAGTATAATTGAATAAATTTCAACGTAAAACGGGCAATATTTATTAGTTTCATTTGTCTTTCCTCTTAGTTGAATCTCCTGCTGTATGGTTCACAAAACATGAAAGTACACGTTAACATACAGAAGAAATTCACTCTTTTTATCTTATATACTAAAACAGGCCGTAGAACATTGTTTTATGATTTAAATTCATGGACTCTGTTGTTCGGATAAACGCGTGCCCCAAAAAGGCGTTCACCGTCAGCGCGTCGGCCTATTTTTCTTCAAATTTGTTGTCGAAAACTGAACTTAATTCGGTCTTGAACGTATCGACGATTTAATTTTACTTCATATACACCGCCAAGTGGCAGGGGTAAGAATACTACGTTTTATTTTCCAATATTCACTGGTCTAAAGAATTAGAAAATGAATGATTTCCAGAACAACAAATGAACATATTTCGAACGTTACTGTGCTTGTTCCTTCCTGCAAATGTTATCGTAGCAACACATATTGACAGAGCGACGTGTTATTAAGTTTTATATTACTATTAAACACACAGCAATATATATGTAACGATAGTGGTACATATATAAAAAACTGATGTAGTGGTAAATCCCTTCCTTGTACAGCAACATCAATAGTTAAACAATTGCTACCATGGCTGCGCGAAATTTTAATAAAACGATTGTTCAAGCTGTTGTATTAATACTTCATGCATGATGAGCATATCAGTGTGCATGCTTAAATAATATTTATAAATAGTTAGAAAGCCCAAACAACATACATGCACAGATGTTGTTCTACCTATTAACTACATTAACTCACCATATGTACCCGCATGAAGATCGGATCTTGTTGTTATATCAACAGCCGACACTCTGAAATTCATGTTCTGAAAAATAATGTTTGCATTAGTAATACATGAAGTCCGAAATTTGTATTCATAATTTTCCCATGCTCTAAGGTAAATACTAGTTTATGCGACCGTAACAATATTTTCAGGATTTCTTTCCGAGCGAATGTTATGGCATATGTTATAGTACTGTGCTGTACTTATTCAAATTTCTGACTTTGCTGGAATTGTTAACAATATGTAATGTACGGGCAAACTTAAATATACTAGTGACATTTTTGGCCACTCCCATGAGCTCTGCCTCAAGTAGACCGGTTCATTGACATATGAAGACAACACGCTAACTTTTCTGGTTAACTTTTCATCTTAAAGTTAGGTGATAAACTGTGCCCTCTGTATTCACTTAGGATATACAATGTTTGTTTGTTTGTTTGTTTGTTTGTTTGTTTGTTTTGTTGTTTGTTTGTTTGTTGTTGTTTTGTTTTGTTGTTTTGTTTTGTTTTGTTGTTGGTTTTTTTTGGGAGGGAGGGGTCTGAACATCGCGGTTAAAGCGGCAGCTACTCATGCCAATTTACTTTGCCAGATCTTTTTTGGACAGTAACTTTAGATGAGCATTGCTAGACATGTGAGCAATGATACAACTGTAAGTGGGATCAAGTGAGTGCAATATCCAATCATAACCCGAAAAAGGGTATAAACACGCCAGTTTTACAGATATCCAAGCGTCAAATCGCCGTTTCCACTCACTTTTGATGATTCATGCATTCCAACTATCTTTAAGCTCCTAAGGGGTCCTTTCTAGGGATATTCGTCTCGCAGGGAAAGATGTATCTTTTATTGACTTGTTTTGAATATCGGACCATTCTCGCTTAACCGTGTTGAACAGAACGAAACATACTAACAGCGATATCCAATTATAATAATTCCTACTATCATATGACAGTGTCTCAAACAGTAATTTTGGTAACCAGAACATGGTGGCACCGCCAAAGATGATTGTGACTACGCCATTTTGAAAGTGGCGCTACATGTCACTCTGTGATGGTGTCGCTTCAACCATGGCTGTAAACTGTATTGATACTACCCAAATACTGCAATTCATCTGAATGTAGCCTTGATTTGTACTACTCTTTTGCTGCAACCATCAGTAAACCATTGGGGTAGCCTTAAATTATTCTACCCCGATGATATGACCATCATTCAACGATTATACTACCCCAGTGGTTCGTAAGTCAGTCAACCAATCAGGTAGTCTGTATTTTTACCATCCCAATACAGAAGTCAGTAGTCTACCGTAATGGGGTAGCCTGTATCAATATTGTACCCCGATGCGATAACCATGCATTGTCGGTGTTGAAACCATGTATTTTTTAATGCTTTTGCCTAGTTAACATTGAAGATACAAAATATTCTGTACTGTGCTGCATACACAATAAAATGTAATCGCCGACGCGTTCAAGTCGTAATCAATTTCATTTTTCAACAATATTTTTTAAGACACTAGGGCGGCGCGCAGAACACTAACATTAATTTGTGGACACGTGCTTATCTGATAACGGGTTTCATGAACCTCAGTATGGAATATAACAGGACGGATTGTCAACAATGTATGCGAGACAAATAAAAGATTCTTCTGTGTATTCAGATGCTTTGTGAACCATATTTGACATTGAACTCTTCCGTATGTATTTGTACCATCTCAGTAATTCTAAGTCCGTCTTTGACGTGACATGTACATGTATTACGTGTACGATGCAACCATTATGAATGTATGATCATCAATGCCTTCATTCAAATAAGACTAAACATAATCGTAACGAATTACCCATGGCTATTATGGATAATAATAAAATACCTTTATCCTTATTTTACTGCCAAAAAACAAAGCCTTTCAAGACATGCCGTTTTGAAAAAAAAAAACATCATCGGGGTGATCGGTCAGCATATTACAACAATTAAATACAAAATATTAAATTTATTGCTCTGCAAAATATTTAAATGATAAACAAATAGTATTTTAACGTATACTGACAATAAGGCCGCGGAACTCCGTAAATATAATAACCTTTTAGAGTTTTATCTGTCACAAATTGTAGCTGCTGACTGGGAAACATTTTGAAATTCATTTTGAATTTTTTGTAGTCTTCCTTGTCGTTAATTGTACTAGTTCAAAGTCATTTACACTTTATGTATGTATGTTTGTATTTATTGTTACATGAGAAAAAAAAAACTCAGCAATTTCCTTTAAAACAAAATTTATTGCAAGAAATAAAATTAATCGCTAAGTCAAGGGATAGAATACAAACTGTAAAAGTTTACATGCTATTTATCACAGCTGGGACTGCTCAAAGCTCGAGAGTTGACTCAGACACTAGGACAAAGTGAACAGTCCTTTGGCTTGCTTGCAGGCTTGAGGTAGCGCAAAGTCCACAGAATAAATCCAAGATGGCAGTGAAGGTCTTGAAAAGTCTTTAAATCAATACTACTGGAGTTTCCAAAGTCTTGAAGTAACACGCAAGTGAAAAGATCCCAAATGTCTGACTGAAAAATGTGCCTCCCAAGGTTTTATAACTATATAACAGTTTTTGAACTGACTTTAGGACAGTGACAGCAAGAATGTTATAGATTAATTAAACTCAGGTCATGAGTGTGGGGAAATGACTATGTACTATGTATGTATGTATGTATGTATGTATGTATGTATGTATGTATGTATGTATGTATGTATGTATGTTGTATGTATGTATGTATGTATGTATGTATGTATGTATTTTATATAATGTGCGTATTGGAGAATATATACATATATGTGCACCAATACATTTCAATGCATGGAACAAAGAGTTTTGAATCTAGTAGTCATCATGAAGTAAATAGATGAAGCTAACATGAGAGTAACCTTCATGCATCTATAAAATGTATTATTATAGCATTGCCAAATTATGGTAGGATATAATTCAATGTCACTTTATTACTTGGCATTGGTCTGTACCATGACGTTTTTGCCTGCTCAAATTCCTTCTTGTCATTGATCATTAACCACCCAAATTCATTGTATATACGTTTTGGGCAGTAATCTTGTATTTCTTTTATTCTCTCATAGCTGTGGGCAATCAGCCAGTTTATTGCTGATTCGTTGTAGCTTTTGGAAATTGGGGAGCTTGGAGAAGGTGCTGTAATTCCAACGAAATCGCAGCTTGGTCGATGGTTCCGGATCCAGGGTACATACACTTATCATCAAAACGAACCAACATAGAGTTCTCCCGAAACCATCTAGGACCATTTGTCAATAAATTAAACACCTTGTCAAGCCAGGCACAGTGATCTTCGACCATTTTTGCAACGGGGTAATATTTATCGCTTGTTTTATCATTGACCTTTGCCAAATTTGTTCCCCACCGGCGCAGTCGAGACGTGACCAATCCCCGCGGGTCTCGAACCAAAAAGAGAAATTTTACATTGTTCTGCTGAAAAGTTGGCAAGCATTGTGTTACATCACTGAGGCGCAGTACTTTGGATATGATGTGAGATTTTGATTGACATAATTCAGTAAGTCCAGACTCAGTTATTGGATAATCTAATTTTTGTAAGCTACCCTTTCCTCTGTAAAGTTTCTTCTCATTCAGGGTATCCACAAAGTAGCCGTGCGAGGAAAAGTTACAGCTGAACATATCTCCCAGGAACTGGCACAGTTGTTGCTGCATTTCGTCAACGTAATCTCTGCTATCGATGTGGACATCTTTATGGAAGATCGTTTTGACATCATATGTCCCGGTTCTCCGAGATAGAAAACATCTTCTCGTAGAGAAAAGAGCGTTGCAGTCGCCGAAGAAGCTGAAGACATGCGCCCCATTATCAGCAAACGTGTCTTGATGTCGCTGGGAGTCAACTCAGTTGATTTAGACGTTTTCCCATTGGTTAAACTCTGCGAAGTGCCAGATGTTGCCATAGATAATCTGTTGTCATTAAAAATCGCTCCGGTTTGTTTTTGGAATGACCGAGGAGGCGGTAATGGGGAATGTTGATTGGCTTCTAGAGTACCATGCTTCTTCTGTGCACGTTTGATCCATAGTGATCTGTAATATTGCGATGTGACCATCACCATCGTTGCCAGTAGACATACGCCAATAAATTGTCGAAATGTTTTTTAGATCGAAAAGCAAAGAAGTTGGTAACAAAGTCAAAGCTTAATATTTTATAAGACCACCATGAGACATACATTCATTTTTTTCAAATTTGGGGTGGGAGCTTCGTAATCATTAGCTTTCTACATATCATGCTTGAAGGAGATGGCAGCAACAGAATCATCCAACATCCTAAAAAGAGGCTTATTCATAAAAACATGGATAAATCAGTCAAATTTCTAATTCCCCTTCCCTATTATGATGTGATGTAGAAGCACTTAAAGCTGGTTAGATGTTGAAACATTTGTAAACAATTATGTTTATCGGCATTTCGGCCGAAAGAAACTCGCATGAGAACCAACCGGGCCCAAACTAACTTTATCTAATTACACTTAACGATTAAGATATAACAAGCTGTACTGAACTTCACGTTCCGAAAACCCCATTGCATTGACATATGTTATTAAATCCGACTAGACAAGCACATTTTAATTCTTATATAAAAGGTTTTGGGGAATTAGTAAATTATCCAAGTCAGCAGAAGAAGGACATTTTTGCAAATATTCTAAAAACCTGCATCAAATATAGGGAATCTTCGCTATAATGTTTCCATACTTGGAAGTAGTACACTTGGATCGGAACATTTAGCTGTAATTGTCTGTGTCCCTCAAAATAGGAATGTATTACGTTCTTAACGCACGTTCAGTACATGAGGGAAAGAAATCACACATTGCTCACTCAGCTAACACGTGCAGTCGAACTCATAGGATACAAAAATGACAAAGGAATAATTCTTTAGATTTCAAAACAAGTTTAAATAAGCAGTAGGCGGCCACTATATTCAGTAGATTGACCATCTGATTCGAACTCACTACGTACGGCACGCAGTCACACCACAGTAAAAACCGCTCGGCCTAATCCCCACCCTTGAAAAAGAGTGGTCCAATAACCGAGCTAAGTTGTCACAATTATTCTGACTGAATGAAGCACTCACATTCACATACTTGCTATCTCACATCGCACCTAAAATTTATCAGAGCACTGAATACACCACTTTACTGGGCGAAAGACAGCCGCGGGGAAAATTTTGTCAACCAGCAGAGAACTTTCAGCTCGGGATAGAAAATTCGGTAGATTTTCGATCGGGTTCGAACTCACAACGTTCGGTACCCAGTCACTCAACGAAGGCATCTGAGTCAAAACCGTAAAGTGTGACAAGATATTGAGTGCCTTAACGACAGGGTCTCAATGCATTTGAGCGTACATTCCTACTTCGCAAAACTTGCAAAAAATAGTAATTTATGTATTTCAGAGTAAGGAAAAGATAATAAATTACAATTAGCAGACATAATGATGAATTAAACTACAGAAACATTTTTACCATTCACTCCACACAAATATAACTCCCTTTTATGATGCGATGCAAGCCGTATCATCTTCACTCGGCGAAGAGAAACGTGATGAAAGGAATTTATACTCACTTGCCATCTTTCTAGGCGTCTATTCACCTCTGCATATGTCAACTGTCGTCCCTACTATTTGATAGGCCCCTACAATGGCTGTTATAAGTCCAATGCTCTTCGCTCCTATATCTGTGCCAACCACGCATTACATATTAAATACTTTACACTGCAAGACAATATTTGTGATCAAAGGTGTTCCAGAATTTTTCATATCATACTCATATCTAGTTCCAGTCAAATTTCGGCCAAATGACGCACTTGTCAAGTTGTGCCAGATTTGTCCGTCGATTTGAATCACGGGAAAAAGGGTTGCCAAGTTGGTACGAGTTTTCTTAATTAATTATTTTCCTGTCGAGGGTGAATAAAAAAGTGCGAATGTAGTGAAATGTAGTGAAAGAAGGAAACAGAAAGTAAACAAATTGGATATGTTGATTTAACACAAAAATGGCCCACAGAGAGAAACGGAATTTACTTGAAATAGAATAGCAAAGAGTCCAGCTTGCCTGATTTTTAGGTAGATATTACTGAGTGATTTGTCACAGTGAATGATTCCTTCTATAGATACAATAAGTAGGAAGGTAACCTACAACAGAAATGTATGTTGCACATAAATTAAATTAAGTGTAATTTCAATTTAGTTTTAATTTTTTAAGTGTAATTTTCAATTTAAGTGTAACTTTTGTCAGGAATATTTTAGCGAAAGATGAAAAAAGCGGCCCAATGTCTCTCATTAAAGGTTTCAAAAAAAGGAAGGGTTGCAAATGAAAAAACGGAGATACTGTGGCTTGTAGCTACGTTCATCCTGACCACATTATGGTATGAAATTTTTGTATCACTTCATCAACTGATTTCTGATCAAATATTTTGAATGCATTTAATGTGTCTTATTGATCACAAAGTGACCATGGTTGGACCATTTCATCTGATATTTAAGCGCCATCTTTCGGTTTTCATCCGCCATCGATGCTGTGTGTTTTCCAGATGCCTTGAGCACGAGATTGGTCACTTCCTGAGGACATTCACCAAACAAAGTTACTGTAGGTGTTTCCATTGAACTGCCCGAAGCTGCACCACGATGAGCAAAACAAAGCGATTGTTGTTGAACATAATTCTATTATGTTATCCCTCTAATGATGTTACCTCTCTTATGGTAATTCTGAAGACTAGTTCAGGTCAGCAGCATCAAAGACGATTGTGACAATTGCATTTTGAAAGTAATGCTGAATGTACTTGTTTGACTAAGTCGCTTCAATCATTGGTGTTAACTTCTATAAACGTTACCTCAGTCTTTAACCGTCAATCTACCGTTGATGTAGCCCGTTAGCGTTATTCTATCAGATGACCTGTCAATCCAAGTATGACATAACTTCCTTTGTAAAGATTTGTTTTACATACGTTACGGTTTGTTGCGATTGAGAGTTGGATAAGCTGCTGACAATACATGAACAAGCTATACTAAATTCTGTTGTTGTCGTTTTGTTCATTCAATATCGGGCCATACTATTTACATTTTATCAACAATCAAGCGAATATAGACAGTCATAAACTATGCTATTTAACCATATTTATCTGTTGTACTATGGTAAGGAAAATAAGAAATTTCTGTAGTCTGTGATAGCCACTCAGCGAATTGAGCATGAACGCGACCGAGAAAATTTTAAAGTCGTTCAAAAAGAAATACAGCATGTATATTAAACGGCCATTTGACAATGAATCAAAGGGATGTTAAATAATGAAAACGTGAGGAAGTTTTGCTTGTAAGTGAATTGTACGTATGTATGTATGTATGTATGTATGTATGTATGTATGTATGTATGTATGTATGTATGTATGTATGTATGTATGTATGTATGTATGTATGTATGTATGTATGTACGTATGTATGTATGTATGTGTGTGCATCTATCTATCTATCTATCTATCTATTTATCTATCTATCAATCTATCTATCTATCTATCTATCTATCTATCTATCTATCTATCTATCTATCTGTCTGTCTGTCTGTCTGTCTGTCTGTCTGTCTGTCTGTCTGTCTGTCTATATATCCATCTATCTATTAATCTATGCCTAGTATGTATCTATGTATCTATGTATCTATTTATGATATCCTTGATATGGGGATACTGCTTTAATATGATTGTTTGTTTTAGTATTTTATTTTATGTGGCACATTAATGAGAACGAAATTAAGGATAAAACTAGAGAAATGGAGAGTCAGATATCAACGATGTGTGTGTAAATGTAGTGTAATGTAGTCCAGACATCCCAAGTACTACAGAATGTTAATGCATGTAAATGCATGTAATGCATGTAAAACTGAAGACGATCACATAAGTGAAATTGAGCTTAATGGCGTATTTTTGAAATAGTAGCACTGCCCGCTTTAATAATAAGCACTTGGAAATCGCGACCAATCCTCTACTCTGTCGATTTTTTTTATTTATTGGCAAATCATGTTCTTTTAATTACGTAATCTTCGCTGATTCTTAAAATATCTAACTCAAAATGTAAGGCACATTGTCACCTGCGTAAATGCTCAACTTAAAAAAACGATGCTTAATAACCAAGTTGTTAAAATGTCTGTAACAGTGACCCTTCAGACGCTCTAAAGTTTATGAAGCATTCAAACATTCCTGCCTGCTAACACAAAAAGACACAAACTGATTAAAAGTTAATAAATCGCAAAACTGGGTTTCAGAGAGTATTTCTGGCGTTTAATATTTTTGTGATTATGCAAACTGATTGGTGGCGGTACTATCATTACCATCTAATACGCTGTAGATGATAATGTGACAATAAAAAAACCCCTGAAAACAAAAACAAAAACCCGTACACACGACAGGCTATGTCGTATCAAACCATAAAGACAATGACAAGACGAGATCAAGCATGCTGTAGATTTTTTGGTGGCATCGCATAGCTATTTTGCTCAAAATCGCTTTTTTGCAAAGATTCATTACATTTTAATTTATTTGTGAACCAAAGATTAAAATAGTGTTTGGGTTCACCTTCAAGCTCCTCAATCAGTCATAAGTTGGGTGAGAAAGAAGTTTAAATGTATGCAAATTTATGCTAAATATTTGATTTCCTAGCTTCTCTTTTCTCCTTATTTTTAGATTTCAAAACAATTTGTCTAAACTCTGCCTGGTCAAATTTTATGAAATTTTCACATTATGTTCTTTACATACTATAAAACAAAACCACTTTTTTGTTTGGCAATAAAATTATCACATTATGATTACAGATATTTTACATTTCCTTACCATAAAATGTAGTCACTGTATTTGAGTGTTAATCTTTTAGCCCCTGCCATTATTAAATGAGGATAGATAATGCAAAGATGGCATTTATGATATATTATATCACACCAGTCTATTATGGAGCATCTACAGCGATCTGATTGGTCGAGACGCGAAAAGAACCGTCATATATTTGCTATATAACAAGGGTGGTAAATACGCGAGCTCTCGGCAAGAGCAACTCGTCTTTTTGACGTTCCGTGCCAGAATGTCAATACTCTGTTATGATATAATGGCAATAAACACACCAAGCGATGGTCTACCACTCGATTTTGACCAGTTCACTTCATTTTTGCTCTCGCTATTTCCCGTGCATATATGTCGTGAGCTGGTCAAAATCCCATGTTATACTGTCACTGGGTATGCTGTATTGCTTAAGTATATACTTTTCCTTCAAACGAATTACTCAACTTTACAAAATACAATCAAGTATTAATGACGTAATTTATCATTGATACTTAAATTTAGGTTTTCTACACCAAACATCTAACCCCTTAGACCTTAGAGTAAGCTATTGATACCCCACTAAAGTTCATATAGTTTAAGGGGGTTTCCTTCTCATCTTTGATGAGAAATATTGCTTCGAAACAATAAGTTTGTTATGTGCAAGTTCCCTTAAGAGTAGTAATAATTCATAGTGAAAGCAAAGCTAACAGAACATATGTAGCCAAAATGAGATGATTCTGGTGGTAAACACTGCTATCCATAACATGACATTGACAAATTAGGGTAGATTATAGTTCGGTATGATTTCATCCCTTGGCATTGGTCGGTACCAAGAATTCTTCGCCTTCTCAAATTCCTTCTTATTATTGATCACCAACCATCCAAATTCATTGTATATATGTTCTGGGCAGTAATCTTGTATTTCTTTCATTCTCTCATAGCTGTGGGAAATCAGCCAATTTCTTGCTGATTCATTGTGGCTTTGGGAAATCAGGGAGCTAGGTGAGGGTGCAGCGATTCCAACAAAGTCATAGATTGCCTGATCGATGGTTCCGGGGAACAGACACTTATCATCAAAACGAACCAACATGGAGTTCTCCCTAAACCACTTTGGACCATCCTTTAGTAAATTAAACACCTTGTCTAGCCATGCACAGTGTTCTTTCACTATTTGCGCAGCGGGGAAATATTTATCGCTTTCTTCATTATTCAGATTTGCTAAAATTGTTCCCCATCGACGCAGTCGAGAAGTGACCAGCCCTCTCGGGTCTCGAGCCAAAAACACAAATTTAACATTGTACTTCTGAAAAGTGGGCACGCATGGCGTAATGTCACTGAAGCGAAGAACTTTGGCGATGATATTATGTTTTGATCGACAGAATTTCGATAGTACAACTGCAGTCATTGGGTAATTCAGATTCCCTAAACTTCCCTTGCCCGGATGAGCGCCTTTTTGATTCAGTTTATTCACATAGTAGGTGTGCGAGGAAAAATCGCAGCTAAACAAATCTCCTAGAAACTGGCAGAGCCGTGGCTGTATTTCCTCGAGGTAATCGGCACTGTCAATGTATGTGTGTTTGTGAAATACTATCTCGCACAGCATGTGTCCCGGCTCTCCAACGTAGAAAGTATCATCTCGTTTAAAAAATAGCATGCCGGTTGCGCTAGAAGCGGAAGACATACGTCCAATTATAAGTAAATTCGTTTTGGCGTCACTTTGAATAGAATCAGCTTGTTTGGACGATGAATCGTTTGTAAATGTCTCTGAATTGACCGAGGCTTCAATAGACACCCCGTTGCGTTCAGCCGCTGCTCCAGTTTGTTTTCTGGATGATTTGGGAGCAGGATGTGACTCGCTCTGACCGGAAGGTTGAATACGAAATCTTTTATCTGAACGTTTGGTCCACATTGAATAATAATATGGTGCAGTGATCAATACTACTGATACCAGTATGGTCACGCCAACATACTTTTGCACTGTGTGAATTAAAAAAGCAGAGACATATTTCATTAAAGTGACTATGTAACATATGTTTTCTTGCGATTTTCATAGCAAGTGCATTCCTAACATCCTAAATTGTTAAGCGTGCTACCCTAAAACAACTCGGTCTGACCCCTGAGCTGGGCAAAATCCAACTAAGTGCAAACCAAAAGTAACTGCGTGTCATAGAGCGTAAGTCTTGCTTGTGAACGACCAGTGACTGGATGAATACTCCACACTTTTTCATGCTTTACACATCTTTACAAAAATTCAAATTGCAATTTGTATTAAAATCTAAGACAACTTTTTCTTCAAGAATGGTTCGACGGACAATTTAATATTTTTCAATGCATAAACCTTGGTCGGACGTCAATCGCAACTTCTAAAAAAATAATGAAATCTGCAGACTCGTATATATTACAATTAGTATTACCATAGTGATCACGAGGATATAGCTTTATTATTTGATATACTGTCCACCAAGCATCAATGTGACGCTACTTTCCAAATTCATATATAATATCATATTAGTTGTTAATCAAGTACACAGTTGCATCAGATTACATTGCATTTCAAATGCAACCTAAAGTACAATAATTCTACCGGTTTCGGCTAAAATATCTTCATGGAAAAACGACCGCCGTATTTATGAAAGAAGTTGCGAGTCATGATGATGTTTCGGAACAATAACAATAAAGTTGCATTCTTTCAGGAGATTACAGTGTGCGCCGCTACCAGGTAATAGGGTAGAAGTAAAGCGATAGGGTCAGTATGAGTTAATTTCTTGACCGAATCGAAATAAGCACAAGCCCCTTTGACCTGTGGCGAAGCTATCTTTGGGCACTACAGATTTATGGCCAACACAGCAAGGAAACGACTTGCAGATTTCAATGCATGACTGTAACAGCGTCTGATCAGTACCTGTATCAGTCGCGAAAAAATAACCTCTGTTACAGGACCCGTAACAATTTGCCAGATATCAGGGATGTATGAGCAGGTGTGTGTCAGTTCTAGTATGAAAGGAATGTATACAGTGATGCAATTTCTTAGTGTATTAAGTGCTGTGACCACATGACTGAAATACAGGTGAACAAAGAGTGGCGTGTCAGTGTTTAATTCACAGGGCCTGGTATAGGGTCTGAAATCTTGTCAGATTTCAGGGGTGTATATTTTCAGAAAAATTGGCCAAATTTGATGACTGAAATAACTACAGGCATAATTGTGTGTACATAAAATATGTTGATACTTGCTGTGTACAGTCCTAAAAATACAGTGATGGAACAGGCAGAAATATCAGGATCTGTCACATCACTGTTTTTAAGTACTGTATGTAGCCATATCATCCGAGTACTGGCCACAGACCTGTACATCAGCCACTGTAACAGCAATGGGACGTGTTTGCTGACACAGGCCTGTGTCTCATGGTTTTGTTAGGGTCTGTACAGGGCCATTCACAGAGGCAAGTGTTTTCTTGCTGTGATTTGTTTTATGCATTCGCCACTTTAATGGCCCATTTCCGTCATGAATTTGGGCTATAAGGAGTATTTTGGGTAAGTGATCAAATCATAATAATCGTAAGTAGAACAACCTCGACTTTTCACAAAAATTGCAAACTATGGGGAATTTGCCACAGAGGAAATGCAGTGGGCGCGAGCATTTGCTTCAGCTGATGAAGTGGAGAATGAGGAACGTTTATTAATAGAGTAGACTTCTGGCCACTTCCATCAACTTAAGTAAATCTCTCGTACGAGTCATACGATGACTAAACAGCCGGCAAGTTTTTTACACAGAAATCATAAATAACATACTAGTATCAGCAGAAAAAGGAAAATTTCAGAAAACATTTAGCCATTTGCACCAAGTAAATTATTCAGGGCAAATTGTCTTTGGTACACCAAAGCTATCGATGCTCTCGTGCTTCGGCACATGCGGTGTTGGGCCGTTTAGTAGTTAGGCTTTGAACCAAGTGATTCACCAGCCAAATGCGCCCTCTTAAATATTCAGTTCCTTGGAGCGGGTACATGAAAGAATTCGTACATCAAGAATGAAAGATTTAAACTATTTACCATACTTAGCTTATTAAAACTCTAAACAATGTACCTGATAGACTCTATGTCCAATACCTCAAAGTTTAAGGATTGTTAACACGTCTACAAAACACAAAACATACATAAAGATGAGAATTTTTCTACGAATTTCACAATACGAGGTAGTGAAGAGAAAGATGAGTGGAACACATCCTGCCTTAGAGAATGTAATCGCATATTTCGAAAGTTTTAAATCCTTGAAATGGCAGAAAGGCGGTCTGTCAGAAAACCAAGAAAGAGATGGAAAGACTAATATATTACAATTCTGGTGATTTATCTTATAGAGTTTTCTTTACAATTTATACCTCTTAGATATTAATCAGTTTTAGTAAGCAATGCGAACTGCACCAATTTTCACTCCATCACTGAAGGAATCAATATTTGAAAATAGGAGACATACATACCTGCCATCACACTGTCGTCTGTTGCCAAAGCGAATCTCTATTCTCTGATTACACATAAATTTAATAAACTCGTGTAAATGCCTGTTTTATGCCCGATTTCCTTCAAAAGCACACGTGGAAGGCAATGGCCAACCAGGTACTGTATTGTATAAAACGAATTCTGCCACGTAATTGCTGGCGGGACAAAGGTTTTCAAAATATATGGAACAACGATTATTTCACTTTTTTATTCGGATTGAAACTCAGGAGAGACAGCTCGTTAAATATGTCGCTCTTTAAAGATTGTTTCAAAGCTTGCGACTAAACTGGACCATTTTACCAACGCATATTCAAAATTAGAAATGATTTTATTTACTGTGAAGAGTTTAAGGTTCATTCAGAAGGTATCTACGGTTTTGGGAGACATTTATCATGGGGTGATAGACTGTACAAATCAATTAAATCTATCATTTTAAAATCAGTCAAAGATACAACACAGAAAAACGAAACAGCCCGGCAGATTTACGCTGATGGAAGCTCGGGAAAGAAATTGTAGGGGCGTGAAGCTTGTGCACGTATAATTCTATGCTTACAGGACAAAGGTTATCGATGGCGGTAATATTCATTAATTCTAGCAGCACTAGAATATAAGTAGGATACGATCACGTGGACTGTGTCCCTCAATTTTCTACTTAAATCCATACAATAAACGTATAATTTCTTTCTCGTTTTCCAAAACAGGTTATCGGGATCGTCAGTATACACTGATTTGACTGTACACAGGTGATTAACGAAAATGAGAAACCAAATAGCTAGAAGTTGGTGCTGATTATGTGAGCAACGATTGCAGTACAAGGGGCAAACTGTCCATATTCATATTCAAAACCTTGAAAGGAGACACGACTTGAGAAAGTAGCATCCCGTTCTCAAGCATGGTTTGTTTCCACAACATACAGGTTTTGCTTAGATAAAGTCGTTATATTCTTTTAAGATAGGCAAAATACTTTCTACAATTTCAATGAAGTACCTCATTTAAAGAAATATAATTTAAGGCAATACATTGAGCTTTAACCAATCAGAAGCTACGCCCTCATTTCAATATTTCGAATATTGAGTTGATACGCTTCTTGTGTTCACGGAAGTCTCCTCATTTGTACAGGACCCCTTGTAGTCGACCTTGTATAAACAGATATTTCTTTGTATAGCTATCAGATCGACTACGACAAAACACGATTTCGTTGGATTATTTTTCGCAGTTGAATGTCAAAAAGCATTGACTAGTAAAACGTCTTGCAAAAAGGAGGATTTGAGTTTATTTTATTTCTCTGTCTGACGTGTCTGAAGTGGCCGTGGAGTGGTTTGTAACTGAGAGCGTGCAGCTGAATTTAAACAAGACCAAGTCAAGCCCTGTCGTATTAATGCGGTTAAATCACTGATACTGATTTTGATTGTATACCATTTTAGCCAAGAATTGTGTTGCTAACGCCAAAAATCATACTTCAAATATTTCCATAGTATTTTCCGTGCGATAATGACGCTGACGCCGGACCAAAATTCAAGTTTTTGAGGACCGTACCTGCGCTGACGAGACATCGGAATTTCGACCTGTAAAATACATGGACAGTGGCAACACTCTCAATGAATCCTAGGGCACATCGGCATTGTGACCTACATTGACAGAATGACACACTAGCTTGTTAATTTGCTTTATACGTATAGAGAAAACGTTTCACGAAAATGTACGAACACGATGGCAGATTTGAAGGTATAACCATGGCTTGTCAATGCACCAATTGCAACCAGAAAATCGTGCAGCGTGTTTGCTAAAGGGAGGGAAAAAACGATTTTTCGAAGGTTCAGCAAAACAATTGTCAATAGACTATGTGCACGGTCGGATTTTCCAATATCAGGGCTTTCAAAATATATTTTATTGGGGTTTGGGAGTTTTACAACTTAGAAAAAAAATCTAAAAGTGTCTATAAGGTATCGAGCTTAAGCTACCTTAATGTTGCCTGGGCGGGTAGTTTTGATCCCAAACAAACATTGTTCAGGAGATGACAGATGTTACAAATCAGCAAAATATGTTACTCTATTTCCAATCAGAGATATTACATTGAACAACGAAAGAGCCTGGCAGATGTACACTGTTAGTAGCTTAGAATTAATATTGAAGGGATGGGAAGCGTTTTAATATTTCTTCGTTTAAAGGTCAAAGGTTATCGTTGACGGTAATATTCATAGTTTCATAATAAGCCCCCTGGGGTCCCGAGGCAAAACACAAATTTAACATTGCTCTTCTGAAAAGTATGCAGACATGGCGTTATGTCACTGGAGACAAAATCTTGACAACGTGCTAAACTTCGATTGACAGCAAGCCCTTAGCTCCGCCGAAGTTATTGGATAGTTCAGCTTGTCAAAACCTCCTCTCTTTTGTGTATTGTTCTTTTTGATTAAGATAATTCACACACGTGCCATACAAGGAAATCTAACATAAGTTAAACAAATCTTCTTAGAATTTGCACAGGTATGGCTGCATTACCTATAAGTACACAGCACTGTCAATGCGGATATGTTTCTTTAAGACAGTACACGTCAAGGCTCTACTAAATAGAAAATGTAATCGCGCAGGCTGATAGTTGCGGTCAGGGCTGAGGATTTTTTTCGATTATCTTATTTTGGTGTTCGTGCACGTGTGCTAATCTTTGTTGCCATGTAATATTCACAGCTATAGTCATCCAACTGAGATTAAATATTCGTTTCAAATTTTTCATTAAAGTACAACAAATTTTAATCCGTCGCAACTGTCAAAAAATGTATGAGTCTTGTTCTAATTTGGAGGATACATGCTCAACTAATTTTTACAGTGTCATTTTGATTATTTTGTCTGTATTCCACATGTTTTGCACGGTATATTCGGTGATTTGATCTGGGGGCACTACTATAAGTTGCCATGCAATATTCATAATTGGGGTCATCCCGTATATTGAAAATATATGAAATATTGTTTCAATTTTCAATAGTCATATATTTAATTCCTAATACATGACAGCTGTCAACATGAAATATGGTAATTTTTGATTTAGATAAAAACAATTCTGCACCCGCTGCACATAAGAAAAATTATCATAGTATGTTCTCGCACACAAACATCATAATTGAACTGAGAGAACCATTGAAATTTCAATCGTATGTCTTCAATATTTTTCAGGTTTATGATGATAATATCATACATACATACATACATACATACATACATACATACATACATACATACATACATACATACAGACAGACAGACAGACAGACAGACAGACAGACAGACATACATACATACATACATACATACATACAATATCTGTGTTCGTGTTTACGCAAAAAAATGTGTATTTACGCATTGAAATTAACTTCTACGCATTTTTTTCATTGTTATGAGTTTTCTAAACGCAAAGGATAACAGTAAAATGTTTCCGGAAGCACTCCCCGCGACTGAGCTTAGGCGACAACTAGATGAGATGAGTGCCCGCTTGTTACTAAATTTGTTACAACAGTACTGTCAATCACTCATGTTGTGTTGAAAGTTTCGGATACTCTGGCCGTAGTTTGAAAAATCGGCATAGTAGTTCAAAGGCACGTTATCATGTCAGCTGTGTGCCTATTAACTACGTACGTTGCTAATTTTCAGGCGAGCGATAGTTTCTAAAACTGATGACACAAACTGAGTGATTGACAGAAATGTTGCAACGAATTAAATGCCAACCTTGCACGGTCATCGAGTCTGCTGCTCCAAAATTTGATCAAGAAAACACGCGTCTTTCAACTTTGCTCCACATTAG
The DNA here is from genome assembly GCA_001465055.1 of Ptychodera flava. Lineage (NCBI taxonomy): Eukaryota > Metazoa > Hemichordata > Enteropneusta > Ptychoderidae > Ptychodera > Ptychodera flava. Next base: position 94,373 of record LD359313.1, on the reverse strand, counting down.
TCCGTGAAATAAAAATGATTCCGAGGGTCAATTGAAAGTCACTACCTGGCAGCCCAACATGGAGAACACGGAGAAGCGTTGTGAAATTGAACCAATGTCGGTATCCATGACGTTTTGTCCTGTTGTCGCCGATACATCACATGCAAAACGGGATCAGCGCCCCGGTGAAGCTATGAGCCGTGATGATGATGCACCGGTTTCCAAAAAATCCCGCCCACAACCACTCACAGGCTACCAAGAGCAGTTGGAGTCTGAATATCCATGGTTACGTTTTGATGTAAGACATAAATGTATAAATTTTGAACACTGCCAGTTCCTTGATATAGCTAACTCTAACCTTCGGGTTGCTCAATGGGTTTGACGGTCGCAAGTATACCCTTCGATGTTACGTTAAGGCATGTTGAAACACAGCCCAGTAGTTCAAGTTTTCCGTGTAACTGTTTTTATTACAATAATGTTAAATGTACATCGTACAATCTGAATTCGTAGTGTCAAGTTATTGAACTGTTGATCATCTGTCTGATGATTGCAGAATTCATGAAACTTAAGTAACAGATACCATTACTTTGTACTTGAAGTAATTTTGTTATTATACACACGTATATATATACATATATATATATATATATATATATATATATATATATATATATATATATATATATATATATACATACATACATACATACATACATACATACATACATACATACATACATACATACATACATACATACATACATACATACATACATATTGGGGTTATGGGAATTTAGACGGCTAATATATTTAATCACTTATGTTTGATCATAAAAGAACGGTGAGAGGAATTTTTCGTTAAATCGCAATACACCGGATAAATAAAGCAAAAATGAAATTCAGTTTCAACACATTGCAAAGTACATAACTGACATATACTATTCTCTCTAGCTAAACCTTCAAAACGGCCACTTTCAGTAAGCAGGTTATGGTTAGAAAGCCTAACTCTTCAAAGACCTATCCTAAATATTTCAAAATTTACACAAGTCAAATACTTTTCAAAAGTCGAAATATTTTAAAAACACGATATGACTCCAGCTTTAAGGAATTGGCCAGGTCACTTGACCATAGTTGACTACTAATATTGAGGCATTGTTGTTTAAAAGTAGAAATGAAAAGTAATTCATCGCCTACAATTGGCATATCCCATTTCAGAGGTAAACACGATGATAAGAAAGAAGGCTGGAATATTATTAAGATTAAGACTAGTTTTACCACAAAATATCCTCACTTTGCTCTATGTATCATTTATTCAACCCCATGTAATATATGGCTTAGAAGTATGGGGAATACAGTTGCATCGTATCTTTATCCAATTTATAACACTCAGAAAATGTGTATGCGTAGTATAACATTCTCTAAATTCAGAGAGCCATCTTTACCTTTGTTCTACAATTTACGTATTTTGGATGTTCATAAGCTCAACAAGTTGCTAGTCTGTACTTTTATGTTTGAGTTACTCCACCAAAATATTTCTCACAACTAATCAGATTATTTTCATATTGTAAACCATTGCTACGATACCCGCCAAAAGGTGGACCTGAATTTAGTTTTGCCTAGAATGTGTACATCTGCAGGTCAATCTTCAATCTCTTACACAGGTGCAAAACTATGGAACACATTGCCGAATTCTATTAAAAATAAAACATCTAGATATAAGTTCACAAAAGCCCTGAGAGACTATCTCTTAGGAGAATGTCTTACTATGTATTAATGTGCATATATGCCTGGTCGATTGCGAAGGTAAAACGAATTCTATCTGTAATCAGTTTTTTTTTACTGTCACAGTTACTATCTTCTCTTCACAAAATTACATGTATCATTTATTAGACAGCAGTCCGTAATAGTTTTTGATAATGCAATGTACACATGAGTTCATGGGGCTAGGCTCGACTATCGCATGGCTGTATTCCTAGCTCCTTATTGTCACTGTATTCTGCGGAAGTTGAATTGTATTATGATTCTTTACGCTTAAATATGACAATAGAATGATGATGATGATGATGATGATGATGATGATGATTAGTTCATGAAGCATTCGAACATTTTACCTGCTATCGTACATAAGACAAACTGATTAAAACGGTTAAATGGATCACTAAAGTAAGCTTCAGACAGTATTTCTGGCGTTTTATAATTAAGGTAGAACGCACCTCGGGGACAGAAATTCAGGCCTTCTAATTTTATCAATTTTCTTCTGACCTACCACTTGTGGGGGCTTATTTTGAAGCTCTTGGCGAAAGAAAAGTTTTCAGCGTCTTAGTTTTTCAAAAATCAAAATTTTTATTTTTTCTCATAGAGTTAACACAGGAATGGCAGCCATTTTGGATTTCAAATATCGAGAAATCGCAAGTTATTTGTCTCTCTAGTACTTAGTTTGCACGGTGACCCCTGATTTTTGTTCTTGCTTGGTAAGAGAATGGTTGAAAGTTTCACTGAGGAAAGTTTGAGCAAAAGTTAAGTCTTTCCCTTTCGAGGTGCATATTACCTTAAGTGATTATGCAACGTGATTGGTGACGGAACTATCATTACCATCTAATATGCTGTGAACGATAATGTGACATTAAATGGAAAAACACACGAGAGTCTATGTCATACCAGGCTATAAAGACAATGAGTAGATGACATCAATCATGCTGTAAATTGTGAGGTGGCATCGTACAGGAATTTCGCTCAGCCAAAGATTCAGTAAATGTTAAGTTATTTGTGAAACAAAGATTGAAATATTTGTTGGGTTCACCTTGGTGCTTGTCAAGCAGTCATAAGTTGGGTGAGAAAGAAGTGTAAATGTATCCAAATTTATGCTAAATACCCGATTACCTGGCTTGTCTTTTTCCCCATTTAAGACTTAAAACCAATTTAACTCCATTCTGCCTAGGCGAAATGTTTTGTTTGACAATTAGATTATTACATTATCTATTAGAGATATTTTAGCTTTGCTTTCCATAATTTTAATCACTGTATTTGATTGGCAGTCTTTCAACCCCTGCCATTGTAAAATGAGGACAGATAATGCAAAGATAGTCGTTTGTTCTATAATATATACTCGTTTTGCAAGCGAAACATTCACTTTCAGAAAATACCATTAAGTTTTGTACTTAAATTTATTTCTCATTTATACCAAAATTTAGGTTTTCTACACCAATCATCTTACCGCTTAGACCTTAGAGTAATCTGTTGCTACCCTACTAAATTTCAACATCACTGCTTTTTGAAAATATATACTATAAGGGGGTGGTGGGTCCTGCTCATCTTTGATGAGAAATATTGCTTCGAAAAAAATGTGTTGGTGCCGTGCAACTCCACCTCAGGAGTAGTAATAATTCGTAGTGAAAACAAAGCTAACAGAATATATGTGGCTGAAATGAGATGATTCTGGTGGCAGGAACAGCTCTCCTTAACAAGACATTGACAAATTAGGGTAGATTATAGTTCGGTATGATTTCATCCCTTGGCATTGGTCGGTACCAAGAATTCTTAGCCTTCTCAAATTCCTTCTTATTATTGATCACCAACCATCCAAATTCATTGTATATATGTTCTGGGCAGTCATCTTGTAATTCTCTCATTCTGTCATAGCTGTGGGTCATCAGCCAGTTTCTTGCTGATTCATTGTGGCTTTGGGAAATCGAGAAGCTAGGAGAGGGCGCAGCGATTCCAACGAAGTCATAGATTGCCTGGTCGATGGTTCCGGGGAACAGACACTTATCATCAAAACGAACCAACATGGCGTTCTCCCTAAACCACTTTGGACCATCCTTTAGTAAATTAAACACCTTGTCTAGCCATGTACAGTGTTCTTTCACTATATGTGCAGTGGGAAAACATTTATCGCTTTCTTCATTATTTAGATTTGCCAAAATTTGTCCCCGTCGACGCAGCCGAATGGTGATCAGCCCCTGGGGTCTCGAGCCAAAAACACAAATTTAACATTGTACTGCTGAAAAGTGGGCAGGCATGGCGTAATGTCACTGAAGCGAAGAACTTTGGCGATGATATTATGTTTTGATCGACAGAATTTCGATAGTACAGCTGTAGTTGTTGGATAATTCAGATTTCTAAAGCTTCTCCGACCTGGATGGACTCCTTTTAGATTCAATTGATCCACATAGTAGCCATTAGAGGAAAAATCACAGCTAAATATATCTCCTAGAAACTGGCAGAGCTGTGGCTGCATTTCCTCGAGGTAATCGGCACTGTCAATGTATGTGTGTTTGTGAAATACTGTTTTGCACAGCATGTGTCCCGGCTCTCCAACATAGAAAGTATCATCTCGTTTAGAAAATAGCATGCCAGTTGCAGAAGAAGCGGAAGACATACGTCCAATTATAAGTAAATTCGTCTTGGCGTCACTTCGAATCGAGTCAGCTTTTTTGGACGATGTATCCTTCGTAAAAGTCTCTGAATTGACAGAGGCTTCAATAGACACTCTGTTGCCTTCAATCGCTGCTCCGGTTTGTTTTCTGGATGATTTAGGAGCTGGATGCGGCTCGTTTTGACCGGAAGGTTGAACACGAAATCTCCTCTCTGAACGTTTGGTCCACATTGAATAATAATATGGTGTAGTGATCTTCACTACGGCAACCAGTACGGTTACGCCAACATACTTTTGCACTGTGTGAATTAAAAAAGTAGAGACATATTTCATTTAAGTGACGCTTTCTTTTGATTGTCATAGCACGTGCATTCCTAATTTCCTAAATTGTTAGGCGTGTCATCTTAAAACAACTCTGCCTGACTCCTGAACTGGGCAAAATCAAACTATTTGCAAACCAAAAGTTACTGCATTACATAGAGCGTAAATCCTGCTTGTGAACCATCAATAACTGGATGAATAATCCGAACGTTTTCATCCGGTACATATCGGTAAAAAATGCAAATTGCAATTTGTATTCAGTCCTTCTCGCAAATTCGGTAAAGTAAATTCAAATCTAAGACAACTTTTTCTTCAATAATTGTTTAACCGACAAGTTTTATGTTTTTCAATGCATATACCTTGGTCTGATATTAATCGCAATTTATTAAAAAATAATGAAATTTTCTGACTCGTATATATTAAAATTAGTTAATTTAAAATCACAGTGATAACGAGAAGATAGCTTTATTATTTGATATACTGTCTCCCAAGCATCAATGTGACTCTACTTTCCAAATTCACATATCATATCATATTTGTTGTAGATCACGTACACATTTGCATTAGATGACATTCCACTTCAATTGCAACCTATCGTACAATAATCCATCAAAATATTTTACAACCTTTTTCTACCGGTGTCAGTAAAAACATTCTTCATTGAAAGACGACCGCAATATTTATGAAAAATTTGCTGGTCATGAAAAAATTGGGAAAGATTAATGAATTTGCTTTCTATCAGGAAATGTGTGTGCCGTTACCAGTGAATCAGGTAAGACGTAAACGATAGGGTCAGTTTGCATAAGTTTTTTTAACCGAATCGAAATAAGCAAAAACCCATTTGACTTGTTGCGAAGCTAACTCTGGGCAGAGCAGATTTTTGACCAACACACAACAAGAAAACTACAGGGATATTTCAGTACATGCCTGTAACAGGGTTTGATCAGTACCTGTAACAATACGAAGAAATAACCTCTCTTAAAGGACCTGTAAAAATTGGCCAGATATCAGAGGTGTATGAACAAGTGATATTACAGTGATATAATTTCTGAGTGTATCCAGCTCTGTGATCACAAGACTGAAATACTGGTGTACACACAGTAGTGTGTAAGTTTGTTTACATGACTTGTTACAGGGTTTGTAAACTTTGTCAGATTTCATTGGTGTATATTTTCAGAAAATTGGTCAATTTTTATGACAGAAATAAATAAAGGCATATTGAACATTAAATTAAAAATATTGGCCTCGTGCTATATACAGTCCTGTAAAAGGAGTGATGAGGGCAGGCAGAAATATCAGGCCCAGTAACATCACTGTGTCTAAAGCACTGTATATAGCTATGTCATCATTGCATTGGCCTCGGACCTGTACATCAGCCTCTGTCACAGCGATGGGACGTCTTTGCTGACACAGACCTGTTTCACAGGGTTGTATCACGGTCTGTACAGGGCCTTTCACTTGGACAAATTTGTTTTTTGCTGTTAATTTGGTTTACTTGCTGGGCCACTTTAATGGCCAATTTCCGTCACGTCGAGTTAGATGGGGGTCATGGTTTTGCGTCATTAGGAGTATACTGGGTGCGTGATTCGATCAAAATCACCCATATTGTGCAAAAGGAAATGTAGGCATAAAAGGTGAACCTACTGAAGCAAAATCTATCGTAGGGGGTTACCGATTGGATCTCTGCAACTTGTCGGAAACCTTACTGGGACCAAACTAACTTTGAGAAAAAAACAAATCTACCAAAAATTGACTCGGCTAAAATTACTTAGTCAATTAAAAATAGATTAGGCCAAAAGCAGGTCCAGCTCAGAGAAACTTTACATATACCAACGTACTGCTAAACATGGTAAAATAATATTAGAACCAGCTAGACTATTCTCAACGATTTCAAACTGTATGGGATTTGCCACAAAGGAAATGCAGTGGATGCGAGCTTTTTGTTCAGCTGATGGAGTGGAGAATAATGCAAGTTTGAACGAGCGGACTTCTGATCATTTCCATCAACTTAACTAAATCCCTTGTACCCGTCATAGGATGAATAAAAGCAACCAGCGTGGCTTTCGAAAACGAGAATCATTTAAATAACATGCTAGTATCAGCAGAGAAAGGAAAATCTTAGTAAACACTTAGCCATTTTTACCAAGTAAATTATTCAGGGAAAATTGTCTTTGGTATATCAAAGCTATTGGTGTCTCATTTTTGTCTGAACTATTATTGACCATGCGCCCTCTTAAACATTCAGTTCCTTGGAGCACGAATATAAAGGAATTCATACATCAAGAACGAACGTTTTAAACTATTGACCATACTTAGCTATTTGAAACTAGAAGAATGTATCTGACAGGCTCTGGTAAGGATTTTTAAAACGTATACAAAAAACATAACGCACATAACGATGAAAATTTCTCAACAAACTTTATAATTAAAAGTAGGGCAGTGAAGAATGAGCCAAAAACATTCTGCCTCAGAGAATATAATCGCCTATTTCGAAAGTTTTAAACCCCTGAAATAGCAGAAAGACGGGTTTTCAGAAAACTAGGAAGGGGTAGGGAAGTATAATTAATAACAATTCCTATTGTAGGGAGATTTGTTAACAATTCATTCTTCTTAATTATTAATCCATTTTAGCAATGCGAACTGGACCAATTTTTACACCATCAAGGAAGGAACACATTTTTGAAAAAAATAAAAACATATATACATACCTGCCATTATTTTCTGCCGTCTGTTGCCTTCGGCGAATCTCAATTCTCTGATACCACAAACATTTAATAAACTCGTGTAAATGCCTGTTTTATGCCCGATTTCCTTCAAAACCACATGTGGAAAGCAATGGCCAACCAGGTACTATATTGTATAAAATGAACACTGCCACGTAATTGTTTGCGAGACAAAGGTTTTAAGAATGTACGGAACAACACTAATTTCACTTTTTATTCAGATTGAAACTCAGGAGAGGTAGCTCGTTAAAATGTCGCCTTCAAATTGGTACGAGTTTTGTTTAAAAATTTGCGACTAAAATGGACCATTTTCAAAATTAGAAATGGTTTGTTTTTGCTGTGAAGAGTTTACGGTTCATTCTATGTTTACAGGAAAAAGTTTATCGATGACGGTAATATAATTTCATCGTTTCTAGCGGCACTAGACGACAAGTACGATACAAACACGTTGCTGTTTCCTCTCGTGCTCTACTTTAATACATATAATAAACATATAATTTTCTTCCTCGTTTTCCAGGTTGTCGGGATATCGTCAGTATACACTGATGTGACTGTACACAGGTGGTTTACGAAAATGCGAAACCGAATAGCTTAAAGTTCATGCTAATTATGTAAAAAATGCTTGCAGTACAAGGGGCAAACCTTCCCTATTCATATCCAAAACCTTGAAAGGAAACAAGACTAAAGAAAGTAGAAGCTCGTTTTCAAGCATGATTTGTTTCCACTAAGTACAGGTTTTGCTCAGTTATGTTCTATTAATATTCGCACTATCATTTCTGCCATTTCAATGAAATACCTATTTAAACAATTATAATTTAAGACAGTACATGAAGCCATAACCAATCAGAATATACAACCTTAATTCAATATTTTGAACTACTGTGTTGATACGCTTCTTGTGTTCATGGACGTGTCCTCATTTATATTGGACTCCTTGTAGTGCACGTTGTATAAACAGATATTTCATTGAAGAGCTAGCAAATCGCCTACGACACAACACTATTTCGTTGGAATATTTTAAGCAGTTTAATTTCAAAAAGACTTGACAACGAAAACATTTGGAAACAGGAAGAATTTGGGTCTATTATGTTTCTCTGTCTGACGTGTGTAAAGTGGCCGTTGTATGGTTGTAACTGAGAGCGTAAAGCTGAATGTAAACAAGACCACATGAAGCTCTGCTATTATATTAATATTGTCAAATCACTGATACTGATTTTGATTGTGTAGTATTTTATCCAAGAATTGTGCTGCTAACGCCATAATTCATACTTCAAATATTTTCCATAGTATTTTCCGTGTGATAATGACACTTACGCCAAGAACAAAATGCACGTTTTTGTGGACCGTGCATGCACTGACGAGACATCGGGATTTCGACCTGTAAAATACATTGTCAGTGGGAAAACTCTCAATGAATCTTGTGGCACATCGGCATGGTGATCTACATTGAGAGAATGACACATTAGCTGTTCAATTTCCTTCAAACTTATAGAGAAATCTTTTGGAGAATGTCTGGAAACGATGGCGGGATCGTAAAGTGTCGATTGCCGCCTACAGCTTTGACTGAGATACGTATGTCTGTCTTTTCCAGACATAACAAACGATAAAAAATAATCTGAAAATATCACATTTAAAAGTATTTTCTCTGGATAAATTCATATGTTGTTAAGATATTATCTAGCGTTGTTTTACTAATTAGTGTTAGTTAATAACGAGTCCATTAAATTCGTTCATGTCCGTACTTCATCTACGCAACATGTATGTGCTTCAATTTTTACCAGTCGGGGGTTAATCAACTACTGGGTAGCGTTTAGCGGTACCTGATGTATTTGCCCTGAGATACGGACACAGTCAAATTACTCACGTTATAGAAAATTAACGAATTAAGCACTGTGCTGAAATCATATAACTTTTCCCAGTGACATTCCAATGCTACTTGCTGTATGTCAGTAGTCAAAATTATGTATGAGTCTTGGTATCATTTGTAGGGAAACGTCCTTCAACTACTTTTTCCCCGTGTCATTTGGATGAACTTGTCTGTATTCCTATTTTTTACAGCTTGTTCGACGATATGATGTGCGGGTACTACTCTATGTTGCCCTGCGATAGTCAAAGCTTTAGTCATCCCGCATATTGAAATTTATGAAATATTTGTTTCCGTTTTTCAATTGTAAAATATTTAATTCCTTATACATGACAGCTGTCGACATGAAGTACTGCACTTTTTTGATTGACAGAAAACGATTCTGCACCCACTGTACATCAGAATAATCCTCATAGTGTCGAATATTAAAGTATTATCGCAATGCTCTCTCACACAATCATAATTTAACTTAAAGGACCATTGCAATACCATTTTCAGGACTACAATACTTTGTCAAAGTTTTAATGGATCAGATATGAGATTCCACATGATGCCTATCAATGTGAATAGGCGATTTTCTGTGCATAACGAAATCTCTTTCGATATGCGTACATGTCAAATCAAGTTTAGAATTCCCGGTTGATTGTTTTTGATTGAGTTGATCTCAGCCTCGTTTGTTCCCAGCACACTAGAACCTTATAAAAACTTCAAATTCTTCAAATCATTTCTCTGGTTTGTTTCGTTTTTTTCTGCTCTGCATTATATGGCAAATAGGGACAACTTAGTCTTCTTTTGATATATAGGTTTATGTACCTTATTTGAAATATTCATTCAAATGCAAATTATCAATGACTGAAAAGAAAATGCACGATATCCTTCAGAAATCGTTTTCTCACTATCCAAGTTTCATAAGCTCGTTAACGTTTTACCTGTAAAACTGTGTACCTAATTACGAGAGGTCGTTAAATATGCAAAAAAATATCGCTGAAATACAAATGTTAACTAACTTTAAAGAATGAAACATCATAGCGTCTTCAATATCAGTTGAGTCAACTTTGATAGAGTCAATTCAGATATATATCCCGAATCAAGAAAGGTCGTTAACTATGCAAATTAGCAATAGCTGATCTCAAAATGCTAAAAACGTCATTAATGTCATTTCACGATATATTCAATGCACATAATAGGAGTCGTCAAGTTTGATCAATCCAATAGAATTATGCCCTTAAACAAGGATGTTGATCAAATATGCAAATTATCAACTCACTTTCATGTCACCCGTTATATCTTCACGATTGATTAATCCTTGTGTTATCAACTTTGTGCAGCCATTCTCAATGTTTATGTAACACATGGTTACTTTGCTATAGAGTTTTTTTTATTCGATATCACCAAATTTGTGGTTCCCCGTGTAGAGGGCGCTCTCAGTTTTTGTTTTTCTTCATATTATGCAAATCAGTTGTACATAATATAAAAAAAAATTGAGGACACCTTTAATTATAATATACTCTGTATTTCATGTACACAGTATTCAGCAAATGCAAGACTAATCTATGGTACAATTTGAGAAAAGCTAGGAACACACATTATTTCTGCAAGTAATTCTGTGGTAAATTCCAATTTACTTTTCCAGCCGCTGTTATCGTAGGAGGTGCATTGTTTAAACACAAAGCGATGACAGTTTTATATCATGTACCAATAACTGTATTTTAAACTGAAAACACCTATCTCCTTTCTGTACTGTACTTTTTCCTCGATCTAAGTAGTTTGGAATATTCATTTCGTTTGAATTTTAGCGAAGTTCAGTATATTTCTGGAAAACGCATTAGGCAAATGAGTTTGGAGGACTTGTTCGGTTTCAGAAAATTTCCCTTTGCTTGGTAAGTCAGAGCCGTTGTGATGGCAGTTTATTTGAACTATGTCTAGTATGTAGGTGCTTAAAGTCTGTGCCCACAGTGTAATTTTCACTGCACACAAATGCCCATCATGAGGACTTTGAAACTGCAACTTGAATCCAATGTTCAACACTTTAAAGTTGAAGTTTGGTGTGTTCTAGTGTCTTAGTCATTTTATTACAACTTTTTGATATTCTGCTGGGATTTGGGTTGCATGATCACCTGCTATGCACAGACCGCGAGTGAAAACAAAGAATAACTAACGACATTGACAGTAAAGCAAGAAAAGAGAATAACTATCTTGGGCGGCGTCTCTTTGCAGAGGGTAAAACGTTGAAAACGCAGTAAAATTAGGCATTACGGGCAGGAAAATCATCTCAGCTATTTTTTGCATCATTTGTGTCGTCGGATTGAATAAGTATTTCATTGAACGGATGATGATGTCGTAAGACATGGGTTACCGTACCTCGTCCAGAGAGGTAGCCATGCTGTAACGGATACGCCGACATTACAACGGCCAATATACGTTGCATTGCTGTACTTTTCGGTTTCAGTTGATACTCCAGATTGTTTATTATGAACGATATATTCCTCAATGTCATTATCTTCGATGCAGTCATGGTCAAACATTATCGTTGTAAGTAGCACAAATAAATGTACAACTCATTTACATCTCAAAGTTTTACATGCACAGTTTTATAAATCCAATGTTTTTCTCTAAACCCTCACTTTCGTTACACAGTGTAAACAGTAAACAGAATGACATTTTGCACATGCCCATCAATATTCCTGCTGATACCCCCAAATACATATAAAATTATCCCATTTGATAAACAATGTGATTTTAATGCACTGACATTCGTGCGTGCATTTCCCATGCATTATACAAAAAGTACTATATAGGTTCACTGAACACGGTTATCAAACATCACAAGTTTTCTTTATTTTTTCACGTGTTATTAAAGCGTTTTTCCCTCAGAGAGGCTATTCATTAATGATGGGGTTTATCTTGAATATGATAAAAAACTTGTTGCAGTCAAATTTAGAATGCTTTTAACGAGCGCGGCTTAGATATTCAACTAATTAGCCAACATTTAAACGTTAATTGAAAATTGTCACAGATATTATGCTTCTGGACCCCATAATGAATCTAGTGTATGATTGTTCAGTGTGTCCCCAATATGAGGCCCTCCCGCCCATCCACTGAAAATGTAGAGAAAATAATTGCTGACACGTGTCTATATTTACAGTTGATCACATACTCACATATGTTACTTGCAAAAGTCGAAATGCGTTCATCAAGACAGCGTTTTCGAGAAATTTTGATACGTCAGCATACAATGGCTAAATTGTCAAGGTGTGACAGGGACCTCACCAATACACAGCAGTTGGGATTACCATACCGTGATATTACTTCAGAATTGCTGAGACTTAAACACACAGACGACGCTGCTTATTAAAATGGCAAATTTTAAAAGAACAATCAAGTTGTGTACTTGCGAAAAAATGTGATGAAATTTTATAATGCATATAATTTATTTGTTGTTAATGTAGAGTGATTTACTTCAGAATTGCTGAGACTTAAACACACAGACGATCTCACCAAAGCACTTGCACTTTGTCTGTGTACAGGCTTGCGGCAACATTTCAACACTCATTGCGACAATAAACGGATGTTTTGAATTTTTTATTATTATTTTTTTATAAATATCAGATATTGCTAAATGTTTTCTCTCAAAGAAGGTCGATGGCATGGTTATGTGTCAATTCAAGTCATTGCAAAACAATCGATATCTTTAATGTCACTGTTGACAAACTATTTTAGTCCGGACCCAGGCTAGCATTGAGATGCTAACAATCACACTATTCATTTAATATATACAAGCTGTGATAACAGATTGTCTTTCGAGTTATGTTGTCGAAGTAAAACAAAAAATGTACCTATCTGACAGAGCAAAACAACTGAAAAATAGTACGTCAAATGCAACAGCCAGTGCATCGTAAAGTAAAGGTGATGGGGACAGACATTCAGAGTGTTTTCAGAATGTTAACAGTTTTTTTTATCTACGACTTGTGGAGAGTAATTTTAAAGCTATGGATTTAAAAGAAATTTCCTCCGTATTATATTTTAAATACTGGTAAAGGTAATCATGTTGTTACAGTGTTTGATATTGCCTTGACCATTAAGGGCAACTATACAGTACGTTCTCTATCCCTTGGTGCCACAATATTGGCTCGCCTTACTCTGAAAGATGCTTGCCAGAAAGAGGACTCTATGGTGAACCACCAGTACAGGTAGGTGACATCCACATTGAACATGCGAAAACAAATTAACATTAGTTGTATTGAACAAATGTCATAATTCCAGTGACGAACGACCAAGAAGTTAAGAAAGTCAGGCTTCACAAAAGCATTGCCGTAGTAACTAAGTTTTTGTATTATTAAACAGCCTGCTAAAAGTAGCATAATATGACAGTCACCAGTAGAAATCGAATATTATGTCACTTGTTCCAAACGGAGATAAAGCGCACTGAACATTCGTATGCGTACGTACTCGTGTACGCTGTATGTGAGCACATGTCTAGCTACGCTGGGATGGTAGATGATCAAATACGCAAGTAGTCCTTCTTTCCGTAGTTGAGATAATTTCAAAAATGTCAAAAAATGTATTTGTACTATGTGTGTTAATCCAATGCATCTTTGGATCATGGTTCCAAACACAGTGACAGGTGCAAGCACAGAACCTTTTACTTGACGTTTACACTTCAGCAGTGTAATTTCATTCAGGAGATTGGTGTGGTACATTGAATGACACCAGACATTTGGTAAACAGATTTATACACCCGGAAAAATTATACTTATATCACACAGAGTCAAATTGGACACAATTCCAGATTAGTATTTCTGTAACAGGGCATCATCTAGTGATTGAAGCTCTCACTGTACATAATGTTTATTTGAAGAGATGTCAACCAACTGAACCAACACTAGCTAATGAATTGATCAACAACTTAGGCAGCTAATCATTGCATACTTTATTTGTCAGTTTGATATTTCCAAGACAGCTGAAAAAAAATTGATTTTATTTTGTTCTTATATTTCAGTATGTCACAAGAGGAATCTCAGTGCTCCAGCTACAAGAGTTCACAAGATTCAGACTTTTCTCCATCTGCAAGAGAAATCAGAAGTGAGAATCAGTTAGAAAATTATTTGGAAGGATTTGCAAGAGG
>LD359313.1:7253-77043 GCA_001465055.1 Ptychodera flava | reverse complement strand
TTTGATAGCTTTGTAATTTGGTATAAAGTCCCGAGGGATGTTATTAGATAAATTTTCTGCTCAAAGTGTTGGGAAACCCCCAAATTTGTATATTTTAGGTAATTTTCACAATTTGTGACCTTAAATGACCTACAACAACCCAGGATGTGTTGTGAGACAGTTTTGAAGACTGTGAACATAATTTTGTCATATTGGGTATCAAATTGTAGGAAAATTTGATCCAGAAAACAAAGCTGAGGTGAATTTTCTCATTGCGGATCAATTTTTGCAACTTTTCTATGTAAGACATACAAGAACCTATGAGAAATTTGGATCCAGGATAATTCAATTTGGATCCAGGATAATTCCAGATGTTGTAAACACCGCCCACAGTGGAAGGCATTTCACCATCTGTAACTAACTTAAGTGCTGTTTACATTAGAATGATAACACTCATCACATTAATTAAAAGCTCCCCAAGGTTGTAAATACATTCCCTGGCGTTATGTAATACCAAGGGATGGAACATTTGATATTCAGGAGGGGGTAAGGTCTAGAAGATTGATGAGGTAGCATTACTTTTTACCAGATCCCTTGTACATTTTTTTACCCACTCCCACCTTTTCTTTTTATCAAACCTTCTCTGTCCATTTTTTGTTGTTGACATTTGCTTATGTATTTAGGATCTGCTTGTCCCATTGCTATAGAAGTTGATATGCATGTTCCTAAAGATGACCTCCAGTACCTAAGTTGCAGACCTTATTTGCTTTTGTCATTCTTGTTTTTCCTGGTTTAAATATTTCTCGAATGGACCAATTCAAACCGAATGTGAGCACACTGTCCTTGACGGTATTTTTATGTTATTCAGTTTGTACAAAGCTATTTATTCACTGTTAATGAGACGATATGCTCTGCATGGCTAGATAACCTGACATGTTTGATCGTGTCTTTGCTCGTGTACTTGGTAAATTGTGTCAGGTTTTTTTCTGATATTATACCACTGAATCTGTGGAGTTGTTAAAAAACCCTTACTTTAAACATGTTTAGTGTACATGTCTGTGTGTTGATTATTTTCCTCTTGTATTATGAAAATGAAATAACAGGCAACTTTGTTTATGATATTTCATTTATATTTTCTCCCAGGTAATTGACCCCAGTGCAGATGGTGTACCTGTAGCATACCGTCAACTCCATATTATCTCCACAGCAAAGAGACAACATCTGATTACCATGTACAACAGATGGATACCCGAAGACAGAAGACTGCCATTTCTACCAGACAGACCAGTGTAATATGTGCATAGTGACACTGACTTTGCTCACTTTTATGGAATATATAAAGTGACTGTCTTTCTTCTCAAGTGGACTTGTGATAATGATATGAAACCATTGGACATTTTGACCTGAACCCATGTCTGTGTTCACACCATAGATTGCAGAAAAAATAGTTTTCATGGAAATGTAAAATTATTATAGAGCTCAATTGAAAAGTTTATCCACTAGCATGGGATGTATACAGTGACTGTCTTTCTTCACATGTGGACTTGTGATAATGATATGAAACCATTGGACATTTTGACCTGAACCCATGTCTGTAATCGCTCTACGGATACTGTTGCAGTAAAATAGTTTCCATGGAAATGAACAATTGTTTCCATGGAAATGTAAAATTAATCGAGATAAGTTGTAAGTTTGTCTACTGATATGGGATGTATACAGTGACTGTCTTTTTCACATGTGGACTTGTGATAATGATATGAAGCATTGGGCATTTTGACCTGAACCCATGTCTGTATTTGGTTCACGGATGATGTTGCAGAAAATTGGTTTCCATGGAAATTTAAAATTGTCATGAAGCTCAGTTGAAAAGTTTGTCCACTAGTAATAATAAAGCATTGTATGTTTTTAACCTGAACCCATGACAGTGGTACAAAATTATTTAATTTTCAAGGCTGTTTTTGCTGCAATGCCATATGTACTGTTGTGGAAAATTAGTTTCCATTGTGAAATCTCAAAGAAGTCTCTGAAGAATATACGACCGGTAAAATTGAAAGTGTTGTCATTTCTCTAAATTTTTGTGTTTCGGATTCTTCTTTGAAAGTATTATCAAAATGCGTAATAATATATGAGGGTCATTGCACTCGTTTGTGAGATACAAGACCATGAATTTCATCATTTATGAGAAAAAATGCTGAGTGATTTTTTCACCCATACTTTTTCTATGGACAAAATCATTTAATGCTGTTTATCTCAAGCTTAAGTGCGATGACCATGCAATTTTATTTTATCACTATTATTTATTTCTTTTGACTGACCTTTTCTGCAAATTTTCATGAAAATGACAATAGTTCAAGATCATGTAAACCAGCAATTCTAAATGTAATGCTATGAGAAGGGGTAAATTCCACACATGCTTAATACTCGTACATCAACTCTTTTCTTATTCCCATCTGAAAATCGTTATCATGGAAACAAATTTTAAATAGAAATCCATGAATCTTAATTTTTTCATGTCAGTACAAGTAAAACATTCTTCGTGTGATAGTAATTCTATAACTGTAAATGCAACTTTGCTATTGCCAATCAATTTACATGTCTCTCAGTGCAGAATGTGTGGCTGAAGATGTACCGGTACTGTACAGTGTAGTGATGTGAATGTAAGTGCTTCTGTATGGCTTTTTCAAAGGCAAATGTTATATGGAAGTTAATGAAATAAAACTGTGAAACTTTGCATAAACAATATTTGGTTAGTGTTCTTTCCATTTGTGTTAAAAACTCTATTTTGATAAAAGTACATAACATTTGATTTCTACTGGTGACTGTCACATATATATATATATATATATATATATATATATATATATATATATATATATATATATATATATATATATATATATATATATATATATGTATATATATATATATATATATATATATATATATATATATATATGACATTTCCTAGCAGAGACACAAAGGTGAGACACGTCGATGTCGTCATATCCGCCAAAAACTTAAAATAAAGGCATTTGGAGAATGCTCCTCCTTCATAGTTTTAATTAAATGCTTGGATGCTTGAAACTTATAAACCCTGGCCCAGAGCTTGAAAATTAATAAATAGACATACGTTATTTAGCCATAGTATTAAACTGCAATATGTTTGTTTTTTCATAGAATAAATCGCAAGTTTAGGAATTAGGCTAACAGTTTGTTGTTTGATGTTCCAACTAAGGAATGAATTTGAACAACGACAATCAACATTTACCTGTAATCTTTACTCTCCTCAACAAAAAGCAGTTCACACTTGTTGGTCTGATATCCTTATTGCAACAAACGTGAATCTATACTGTCAGCAATTCTTAGACGGTGCAATCATTCATGGTAATTTTGACAACCATGCACATTGACAAGAAGTAGTATCAGTCGCCGACTGTCCTTATATTGATTATGGAAGATGTTGAATAGGGACAGACGTTCACTAAATTAAACCCCCGGGCCCAGTGTAATTGTTATATTAATACATACACCAAAGTCATGAAGCATTACCTGGGTGATTAAGATCAACATTGCTTAGTTCAATTGACCAGTTTGTTTTCCTAAACAAAATTCACGTATCCTGCACAAACACGACAATTAGTATACACATAGAAAATACTTACAATACACTGACCACATTTACGCCTGCTAACAAAATTCATAAATAATGTAGATATTTAATTTGAGTCTAAACAACTCTACATTTGAACATGAAAAATTACCATAATTCAAGTGCGTTTCTCTTTTTCAATGCCAAATGGAGGAGTTTTACTTCAAATGACTCGTAAATTGATTCAAATAACACATTGATAGATAATAAACAAGTACATCGATTTGTTTCGAATTAAATCTAACTCAATTCAGCATTCTCTCCAAATAAATAGAATTGCCCATGCACCTCGGCACGATTACCCGACAGAGTTGTCCTTTTGACGGTTTTCACTTCTACGAATTTTAACTCCTCCACCACAGGTATGGGAAAATCAATAGACAAACGTGCAAATCTGCCCGCACAATACCTATGCACAGATTTGTTCGACAGTATTTCCAAAAATTTCCATCAAAATTAAAATTGGAAACACTTTTTTGACAGGCTGTTTGTGCGGTGAAGGGTCAAAAGTCATAAAACACCACATCTATGGACCTACAGATACCATAGGCCCATTATGATACATTCCCGGCAGTGACACTTTTAGAAAATATGTCATGCGTTTAAATACCGTCAATCGATCGTCAACAATATGCTACATGAGTAAGTGGTGCCCGGTGTGATGTAGTCTTTATTCAGAGTGTAAGTATGCCAGTTACTGTGATCTGATACAACCAACCCTGAGTTGATAAACTATTGAGCAAACGTTACCCATTATTATCAATTTAGCTGATATGATATCAGCTGTGTCTTGATACAACAGTACTACTTAAACATTAGTAGCGTTGATACTGACAAGTAAATAATGATGACTGTCAGAATACGATGCATGTACCTCTTGTCAGGTATCTGGTGACATATTTAGAGATAGATTTAATATTATCAACTAGCTTGTTAATCAGTTCTTAAACAAAATTCCATTATTAAGGGAATAAACGCACTCAGTGGCTTAGATTAAGTATTTTGTGGACGTTTGTTCACAGACACCCGGAAAAACATGAGCCAGCTGCTTTGCCTGTCAGCCTTCAAATGATTATCAATCAAAGAACGCAAGATGTACACAGTTTTCTGCGAATTCATAATTAAGCTCAGTATATGAGCAATGCTGTTGTTGAGTGGCACTATAGATAAGTGTTACAGAGGTATGTGACCAATGTGTCAACTGCCATGCAACCGTTTAATGCGACATTAGGGTCGTTACCTTTAATCAATTGCACTACCTTCCTTAAGTTTGTCAAGGTGACGTATGAGTGAAAAAATTATTAGTGGAAACATAACGAAATTTAATTGACGTGGCAGTTTGAGGTCTGATCACGAACAGTAGCTACAGTTATAGGGAAGAACACGAGGACTTGACTTGTCATTATATGCAAACCACTGTATGATAGACATTCACGAATACTGGTGAAGCAGGGACAATGAATGTGTAACATGGCATAAAAATGAACAGCCAATGACATTGTTGGTCACATCGAATCGATACTTCGATCGATATTCCAGTGTTCTTACGATCTGTCGCTGGATACTATTTCCCAATTCGAGTCTTACATCGTTTCAGCAATCAAACCCAGTATAGGCCTCGTTTTGGTTTATCTTTTGATTCCTGTATATATGCTTTCAACTTGCGGTACGATCGTACCGAATGGATGTTATTTCGGCTGTCGTCAGACTCTGTTAGATGAATGCATACATTTCTTTTGTCTTCTTCGTCTGGTTTTATTTACTTAGAACTGGAAGAGATTTGGCAAAAGTGAGAAACTGATTTTTTTCTCTTTCTCTTAAATGAATGGGCATATGTATACAAGGTAGATTGGTTTTTCAGATGTCGAGTTAAAGTCATGAAAAGTACCATCATTAAGCCATAGTTAATTGATAATAAAAAGTATATAAAAACAGTACATGACATTTTGTAAATTAAACACAATTTTTTTTGGCATATTCCATGTTCAGCCATTATGGACATCAGCTGCAATGATTAAACGTCGCCGACTCTTGAAAATAAGGAATTCCAGGTTTCTTTCACGATGTACTGCAAATGTTTGCAATGCTATAGATAAGAACTTGCTGATAACAAACAACAAGGGGTGGAAGCGAAACTATCCGGCGATAACGGTATCTTTTTGTTCCGCTTCTTCTATTTATGTGTACGAGGAAGCATTAGAGTCGGAAAATATATTCGTATGGATTGATGGAATTTCGAGTGGCGAAAGCTTTAGCTCTTTCAACTAACGGTACGGGATGCCCTGGTACAACCCACCCTATTCCCATGGTCCACTGCAGATGGTGAAACAGTTTGCCGTCTAATCATATCAGTCGATCGTTGAGCTGGATTCGGTCGCTGGTTGCACGCTCGAGTTGCACGTACATGACTTATTGCCGTCGTCGTATTTGGTAATAATTAAAAGTACAGACCTAGAAACTTGTTAATACCCGATTTGTCGACTGTATGATGTAAACAAAACTGAAATACAGGCACGAATCGTAAATGTCGCGTTATTCGACGAACGATACGCTGCATTCAACATACATAGCTACGTTGCGGTCGCTGTAAATTCAACCACCGGTTCTAGTCTGTACGCTGCATACTTTGTCAACGATGGACTTCAAATGCCTGCGAGTTTTTGTCAAAAGACGGGAGTTTAAAACCATTGAAGTACGGGTATGTTTAACTGACAAAAATGTGGTACCCCAAGATAGACGTGTTAGCACTGTATACGTAGACAGCACAGTGAAGTATCAGCGATTGCAGTGGTGACAGTCATGGCCGGCGATACTTGCGATGCTTTTAATCATGTGCTATTGAATGGCCGTTTTCGACCCCGTATGGGTCGAAAGCCTGAGATATTTTTTAAAGCAACAGCGCCCCAGAATTAGGATAGACTGTGTCAATCCGTAAGTAGTAATTGTCTGTTGACAATTTTTAAGGTCAAAATTAAATTTGAAGGTACATGGGGTATGCGCTAACATACTTCCATTGCTTTCCATTTCCTAAAGGGGTGTCTGGTCGACATATCCAGATACATCCAAACCAAAAGTGACGAAATATTTAGTATGGGGTATACAGAATCACACAAAGACAATACCTTACGGGAAGTGACTTGCCTGGGATGTATAACTGGTGCACAAATTAACTTAATTAATACACTTAGTAATTAAACTAAAAAAAATTATATATTAATAAAAGACAATCACGTACGTTTGTTGATGATGTCAGTTGACGAAAAACAATTGGATTCCAACAGCCCATTAGATTGTTTTTATATTATTTTTGCCTTGCCCGAACCGCGCACATTGACCAAAGCATTGAGTACGACTGTCCATTGTTGCATAGGCTCTGCTGAGAAAGGAACTGTAGTTAAGCCTAGCCTAGGACTCAGCGCTGGTCAGGTCAACAATGACCACACTGTACACTTGCTTGTAAGTCAATGATCACTGTAGTACAGCAGTTGTGCAGTCAACGATACGGTAGCAATAAGCTAGAGATAGCTGAGAGAGTCTTTGGTGTCACTACCTTAATATGCCACAAAGAAGCTTTTCGTGCTAAGTTTTCAAGTGGGCGGGCAAGTTTGAAAATCAATTAGCAGGCGGAGAGACAAAGCCCATGTTTAAGGGAAATATGGAGCTTAAAAAAAATCCACAAAACAAATATTAATGAATTGTTTTTGTATTGAAAACCAAGGTTTTCTGGAATGTGATATATATATATATATATATATATATATATATATATATATATATATATATATATATATAGTATCAATAGGACGTGAGCAGTTGATCCCCAGTGGAGAGTGGAGTGGAATAATATAGAAAACTTGATTGATACACACTAACACACCCAGTTGTTTGGTCCGAACGTATTTTAATGCACTTGTGGCACAACGTTTCTCTCCAAAACTGGGGCTTCTTCAGGTGTACTGTATAACGGAAAATACAAAGATCGTGCTTATAAATAAATGCTGTACATTAAGAAAACATTGCTTTACAAAACTTTAAATTGTGGGATTGTTTGAGAAAGTCGATCGATTGGAAATGATATGTGATTTTGTGAAAAAAGTACCCACCTTGCAGTCCGACGCCCAAGGTTGGAATCTGGCGTGCGGATATGCAGGTGAATGGCTATTTATACCTCCGGGAAATGGACTGGGAAAAGGGCATGCAATGTTTGCAAATTTCCATCGGATATCACCCATTTCACTAGCACAGCCAATAATACTACCCATGAAATCAGAAATAATATGAGCTGTCAAAGTAAAAACATCATTTATCTCATCACATGCAAACGTTGCTTAAAACAATATGTGGGTGAAACTAAGACTTCACTTAGACTATGTTTCAACAATCATCTCTCAACTACTCGCCATAATAAAGACACTCCTGTAGCCACTCATTTTAACTCTGATCAGCATGACATCAATGACATTATAATTTCCGCGATAGTGCAAATATATCAGTCAGATGATAAGCTGCGTAAACAAATCGAATCACTATGGATCCAGAAAACTCAATACTCTTTCACCTTTTGGCCTAAACATCCGCCCAACATTCAAATAAGTTCCCACAGCGCCCTCTCAGTCCATTTCCCGGAGGTATAAATAGCCATTCACCTGCATATCCGCACGTCAGATTCCAACCTTGGGCGTCGGACTGCAAGGTGGGTACTTTTTTCACAAAATCACATATCATTTCCAATCGATCGACTTTCTCAAACAATCCCACAATTTAAAGTTTTGTAAAGCAATGTTTTCTTAATGCAAACTGTGTCAATGCTGGATAAGGCCCCCACACCACTGGTAGTGATGCTGTGCCCCAGCCAGCTACAACTCCGGCAAAATAAAGAATACGCAACTCATATCTTTGTGAGTGAAATGGGCAACTAAATGGATGACCATTTAATGAAAAACTATATCTGTAAAATACGTCATACAGGCCACTAATTGATGGCACACAAACATAGTACAAAACTTGTGAACTTACAATAACTAACCTACTTAAACGTGTGATAAAGTTGAAAAGGTGAGATACATCAATTAGGCCACAAAATTGGTGACCAATTATCTGAAACACAAACAAATTTCCTTACAATAATTAACATACTCATAACTGTGAAATACATACAGTGGGCCACAAAATGGGTGACCAATTAACAGTCTCGCAAAAAATTCACCTACATAGGTAACTCATTTAATCTTGCCCCAATCCTGTCGGGCCTAAACATAAATTCATACAAGGTAAAATGTTGTGGAAAGGGGAGGAGGAGGGCGTTGTTAAAATTCAGATGAGGTTCAGCAGCCGAAATGGCAGTCTTGCCTAGAGGACCCCCTAAGGGCAAAAGAGGACAGGACAAGCCTACACGAAGACCTTATGACCTCCGCCACAGTAGGCGCTGTATGAACGCATGCAGGAGACAAAATTCCTTACATTTGTAACTTTTTATCCCCTGCAGAAGCTGTCAATGCTGGACAAGGACCCATATCACTGGTTGTGATGCTGTGCCGCGGCCAGCTACAACATTATATATATATATATATATATATATATATATATATATATATATATATATATATATATATATATATATATATACAAGGGATGCTGGAGAATTGATTTTACAATGTCATCTCTACAACGTTGTTTCGTGAGTCGCGAAACTCACTCATCAGGAGACTAGACTGGAGTGAATCTACATGGGCTAAACACGCTGGTTACACAGGTGGTGGAATTTTGGTTGAGATTGACAGTTGTTGCATAACAATATATTGCTGCTGCTATGAATATTCATGTATACGGAGAGGACTGATTTACTTCGATGGATATACCGGGAGTTACTAGTTATTGCATAACAATGTCTTGCTTCTGTGACGGCATGATGACACAAGTTCATTTCTTTTATTGAGTGTGGAACATTCTGGATGGCGGATGATAATAAATGGATCGATGGAGCCTTCAAGCCTCAATCGTCTACCAAGCCACAGTCACACGGTCAGACAACAACACCTCCGAAACGTACGTTGGGCTTACAGAGAACAACTTCAAGACAAGATACAGAAACCACATCACATCATTCCGACATGAACGCTCCAGAAACTCCACCGAACTCAGTAAACACATTTGGACGCTAAAGAACAACAATATCACGCACACTATCTCATGGAAGGTCCTAGCCAAAGCCAAGCCATATGACAGTACTAACAAGCGGTGCAACCTTTGTTTAATAGAAAAATTTATTATCATCCGCCATCCAGAATGTTCCACACTCAATAAAAGAAATGAACTTGTGTCATCATGCCGTCACAGAAGCAAGACATTGTTATGCAATAACTAGTAACTCCCGGTATATCCATCGAAGTAAATCAGTCCTCTCCGTATACATGAATATTCATAGCAGCAGCAATATATTGTTATGCAACAACTGTCAATCTCAACCAAAATTCCACCACCTGTGTAACCAGCGTGTTTAGCCCATGTAGATTCACTCCAGTCTAGTCTCCTGATGAGTGAGTTTCGCGACTCACGAAACAACGTTGTAGAGATGACATTGTAAAATCAATTCTCCAGCATCCCTTGTATATCTCGCTCTACTTTTGTATTGAGCACTTTGTATCGGACAAGTCGAACCGCATACTTCGTATATATATATATATATATATATATATATATATATATATATATATATATATATATATATAATGAAAAGCTACTAAGAATACTGTGTAACATAAAAGTCACTGTGCATAAACAATACAGGATCAAGCGGTTTAAAGAAATAAAATAATTTCATTCGTTTTTGTTTATTGTATTTGACTACACAAGCTAAAAAATTCTTTCTTAATAAATTCAGAGAGCACACAAAATTCTGTAAGTATCATCAAATCGCCAGTTATTGTTCTTCTCCCAAGAGCAAGTGAAAACTATTGCAGTTAAACCTGACAAAACGGCATCTACACATGTACACCTCAATGTTTTTGTTTTACATTCGAATGTTCTTTAAGACTAAAATTTACCTTATAACGATAATTTCTAGCCAAAAAATTTAAACAATTATAAAGCCACTGACTACAACAGAGTGATTGCCAAATTTTAATTGACGTTTCCTTTATAAATGACTTCTAGCCAAGCCCAGATTTTAATTGTCAATAATAAACATGCTTATCACAAATTAGCAAGCTGAGTTGAAGGCTTCATAATGAAGTGGTTGAGATTAGAACAAGAAACGTTAGTTATGTTAAGATACAAAAAGTATTCAAGAAATCATGAAAAGTTAATGTACATTGATATGCTGGTGCCTTTGGTCTGTGTAAAACTTAACATGACTTCTCGTGTAGATAGAGCAATGTACTTCTTCTACACTGCTAGCTTTTAAATGTATTTGAATATTAGTTGAGAGAAAAAAATGCTTAATGTTTATTTTGCTTCAAGTGATAACATATCAAGGTAAGCAATACAATACATGCCCTTGAACCATTAATAAGCCACAGATACACCAGTCATTATATGTGTAAAACCTATGACACTTTTTCTAGTTTGTTGTAAAATAGCGTATGCAATTACCTCTTTAAAAGATCGTGTTAATATGCATCCCCAATACATGAGACTATAGATTCCTAATAATTTTCTACGCATAGGGTATGTTTTTTTCAAATGTGAATAACGTGGTAACCGGCGAAATCGCGCAATCAACGATCTTTCAAAAACTACAGATTGAGCAATGGATTTAAGGTTTTTCCATATGCTGTTCATTAAGTCTAACGTATACATTCTCAAATCAGAGAGACGATATCCTCTTAAAGGTACTGGTATTTGTTGACTTTTGAAAGGGAGTCTCTTATAAAAGTATTGTCTTTTTATTTCAGCCATGCTTTACACACTTTCACTAGTTTCAGGTACGTTCAACATACCATGCTGATCATCAGACACTCCAAGATTTTTGAACATTTCTTCTATTATTTTTATCGCGTATTCTGCGCGACAGTTTTCGTGGTTCAGAATTTTCACCAGATTGCAAAAAGTGCTCTTGTATATTTTGCAATCGTCTGCTGGTGTACCATCTCTGGACGATCGTTTTTCCCATCGCTTAGACCATTCAGACAAGATGCATTTTGTAACTGAAAAAGGTTTGTCTGCCCAAGCAGTGAATTCATTGCTTGGTATGCCCATTAAATCTGCCATAGCTCTATAATCGTTCCCTTCAGGATCTCTTCTGACGTCCATTTGTACAGAAAAATCATGCAGGTCATCGACAAGCATCCATTTGACATCACTTTGGTAACCAAGGTTACGAAGAACTGTCTTGTCGTACCCTATGCATAGCAAGCTACTGACATATTCTTGCTTGTTGTCTCTATCGTCGCTCACTTTCGCATTTCTTTTCTCTGTTTGAATTAAAGTTTGCATCTCGTAGTGGCTGATATTTTCGGGATCGCTGTGATTTGCCAGTGAGTGGGAGCTTAGTATGTGGCTGTCGATATTGGTACCTGGGCAGCAGATATTCATTACGTCATACACGTCATCTGTAACACTCTCTAGCATCCTGTAACATTCTGAAATTTCATCTTTATTCTCTGCTCTCACACAGACATGGATTGCCCGCCAACCCTTTGTCATATAGACCAAGCATTCTACCTTGTGACATACCTTCACACCATTTTTCCAAACACTTATTTTTGGGCAATCCAATTCTCTGAAATGACGCTCAAGGCGGGTTTGAAGGCGTGGGAATAAGCCGGGAGAGAAACTGTCCGTCTCATCTTGACACTGGAATCTTCTACCATAGTAGATCTTCTTGATTTCATCAAGTTGCCATTGTTGTTCAGGCATCACTTCCTGTAGCGCCCCAGGTATGACGTAAAACATCTCAGTGTCTTCATAAAGCAGTTCCAGTTCTTTGAGCAGATCTATCAGCATATTAATATCAGCCAAACCTTTGTACACCTTTTCTAGGTCACCTCTTTCATACCTTGTTCTTGTTTTATCAGCTAGTCGGTTCTCATACTGCTTAAATGTTTCTGGAGCCAGCATCGGTCCGATTATTGTATTGCACAACCACTGAGGATTCAGAACAATGATGTCATCTCCCTGTGAGATGGTGCTTTCGATGTGTAGAATCTGGTGAAAGTGAAGATAATAAAGGGAAAGTAAATTCATTTTTTAATGTTTCATAGTTTACAGGCTCTTGTATTCGTGCAACCACTGTCCCCATTCTGTTTTGTTTTGATGTAATTTTTGTTTTAGATAGCTTTCCGTCTTTACGGCGTATTTATGTCACAAACACGAAAATGTGGGGTTTTTTCGTTAATAGTATTCCTGTTATATTGATTTGCATATGTGATGAGAATCTTGATCTGAAAGTTTCTGTTTCTTGGTAACAATTTTACGATAAAAATGTAAAAGAGGAACGAGGGAGAGGAAAGCCAAAATTAAAGACATAATATCACATATGACATACAGTAACACAATTAATCATAACACAATTGGAACTATTTTGTAATTATAAGATCCTGAGCATTTTGTTATCATATATTTAAAAATCATCAATCTAACATTGTTTTCTTGTGAAGACGAGGGCAAATTTTATAAATTATCGATAATTGCACAATCATCAAATACATCTCTAAGAAATTTTACATTTTTGTCTAGCTTTTCGCACTCTCAGGAAAGGAGAACCCAATAAATGTAACTGATTTGTCAATTTTGTTCAGGTTTAATACAAATTCCCTTTCCAAGGTTGATTTGTAGGCATTTGCTTTTCTCATCAAACGATGCATGATAAAATTTTAAATTTTCGATGGGAAAATAGCCTTCTACCTCTACCCAAATCAGTTCTGCTGTATGTATGGTTTTTTTTTGGTGATCGCTCTTTCAAATGATTTGGTAGATGTGAAGAAAATGTCTTGTGTATTTATTTATTTCATATACAAGGAAATGAGACCTGGTAAATTTGATTAAACTACCCCTTTCTTGTAAGTGTGCTAATTAATGCTGGATTTTAAAACATCACTGAACTATTTCAGCCCTTCTATTAAAAATGAACTTTTTTTGTAGATGCAAAGAAATGTAATCATTATAATCTGTCTGTTGAAACCTTAAAATATTAACGGCAGGAACCAATAGTTTTTGTCTGGAAGATCATTTAGGGACTGTACAGAGAAGTCTATGCAGCTTTCAGGGACCACTCCGAGGAGACACTAAATCTTTTAGAGACCACACTGACTTGACCATGAAACTTTCAGCGACCACCCAGATGGGTCCTTGAAACTTTTAGGGACCACCATGAGGTGACCCTGAATCTTTCAAGGACTATCCTGATGTGACATTGAAACTTTCAGGGACCACCCGGATGAGTCCTTGAAACTTTTAGGGACCACCCAGATGTGACCCTGAATCTTTCAAGGACTATCCTGGTGTGACCTTGAAACTTTCAGGGACTACCCCGATGAGTCCTTTAAACTTTCAGGGACCACCCAGATGAGACCCTGGATCTTTCAATTACTATCCTGATGTGACCTTTGCTCGTCAGCTTGTGCATTCACAAGCATTACTTGGTAAAGCTGACAAGCAGAGGAATCACTGAAAAGATTTGATCCCACTTCCTGCACATACAGCGTCAATATTCATGACGGTCGAAGTTAAGATTATGTAATGGCTTAACCCGGCGTCCTCATCGCTCCGATGTGTGACTAGTCGGTCGGCGCCAAAACACGTCTTTGCGTATTTATCATGCGACGAGATCTACAAGGCATGTTCTCCCTGGCATAAATGTGATGAACTGGGCAGTGGCTGAATTTCTAGTCGATTTAGACGAGCTGTCTTGACGATTAATGGTAATGTACTCGCTCGTTGAAGTATGGTGTCACTAGCCGACGCGTCGCTGGTCTGAACAGTAAACAATTCGCAAACAATCATTTCATTATGGCATATTCCATGTTAACCTACAGGGACACCAAGGGCGCATCGCGCGATTGTGTAAGGTCCCGGGTAAGGTACACATTGTTCTTTTATGCTGTAAAGAATTCCCACCCTTTAAAATACTGTGGTTGTATGTTACAGTCTTCATGTTTAATTTGGAGATGTAGGCAATGATACTTTTCTCGTTAAGCGAGACACTGAATCGTACACCGACTAATATGGTCCTTGCTAGTTAACATAGTCTAATCAATCATCTTTTCAAACAACCTGATAATGGCAAAGTTACACTTGGTATTTTCCTTGACTTCTCTTTAGCTTTTGATACAATCAATCATGAAATTCTTCTCTCTAAGCTTGCTCACTATGGTATTCGAGGTCTTCCTTTACTTTGGTTTAGAAATTAATTACACAATAGATCACAACTAGTCTCTGTCAATAATACTACCTCGTCATACCTTAATATTACATGTGGAGCACCACAAGGACCTTTCCTTGGACCTACCCTATTTTTACTATTTATCAATGACATTGCCCATTCCTCCACATGCTTTAATTTTAGATTGTTTGCTGACGATACCAATGTATTTCATATGTTCCCTTCTAACCAAGTTAATATAAATTTAAATACTGTCGACATTCACCTCAATAATATAGTGGACTGGTGCAGGGCTAACAAACTTACTATAAACCACCTCAAAACAAATAACATTGTCTTCAGAAATCATACCAAAAATATTTTCTTGAATGTTACTCAACACATCAATAATACAGTTATCAATGAGGCTGAAGTGACATCATTTGTAGGTATTCACATGGACAGACATCTCAAATGGTCAAAGCACAGGAAAATCAGAAAAACAGTTGTCAGCCTATTTAAATCAAGACAGTTTTTACCACGCAATATCCTTATTCTTCTATACAAAACTTTCATCCTACCACACATCACTTATGGTCTTGAAGTTTGGGGTTCAACATATCCCTCACATCTCAATAGTATCTTTCTTTCGCAAAAAAAATGGCAGTCAGAGCTATAACTTTCAGTGACTTTACAGCAAACTCAGCTACTCTGTTCAAACAACTAAATATTCTCGATATTTATAAATTACATAAATTTCAAATCACTATATCTATGTATGATGTTATAAATAATAATTTGCCACACAGTCTTACAACATAGTGTCAGTTGCCTTCTCATTGCTACAGTACACGCCATAAAATTAATGGTAACCTTTATGTCCCAAGTGTCAATACTGCCTTGGGTAAATTCTCAATATCATATACAGGTTGCATCTAATGGAATACATTACCTAAACAAATTAAAACAAAAACTAGTAGAAGTTCGTTCATACACCCCCTTTCAAGTCTCCTCATACACGGTTAGTGTTTTAAGTGATGAAGAGTTATATTCAACTTTACAAATATGTATATCATATATAAATATATACTGAGAATCTAGGAACTTGTATTAAATATATTAATATATTAAATATATATATATATATATATATATATATATATATATATATATATATTTCTATACGTTTTTTTATGATTTCTTTTTTACGTATTTGTACTTACTCGTTATATATCTATTTAGTTATTCTTTTATTCACTTATTTACTTTGTTACAATTAGGTAACGTTTCAGTCCAGCTACTTTCGTGTTACACTACCCTCGATACACTTCTTGTTATATTTTCTTGTTTCTTCTTCTTTTTCTTGCTTTAACATCAAATGGCTTTGGGAACGGACTAGACAAGCATTTGCTATTTTCCGTTTCCGTTTACCCATTATCACAGTACAACTCAGATGTACATTCATTACTGAATTGTAATACTAATATGATTAAGGGTAATAAATATTATTATTATTATTATTATTATTATTATTATTATTATTATTATTATTATTATTATTATTAAAAGTTATGGGTCACATTGCTGTGAGACTCTGCATTGTTTTAAGTCGAGTGTGTAAACGGCGCGACGTTCGAATGAATTTTGTCCACTGCACTAATTCCTTTGTTGGGAAAGGTTACCGATTCTGAATGTAGGACGTCCATTACCCCAATTATTTAAGTTTCAATAGAGCCGTGTTGATCTTGACTAAATTATTTAATGACAGGACAACATGGAAAGCAACGGAAAACTGGATATCGCCGAGGAATTTGATGTCTGTTACCACGGTCCTTTGGAGTGACAGTGCGGTTCCCGATCTCGACAACGATGTCAGCAACTTTGATCGTAGCGTGAACATGACTGAGACTATGAGACCTTGAAACTTTCGGGGACTATCCTAATGTGACCATGGAATTTTCAAAGACCGCCATTGCAAGACGAGTCCTTAAAACAATCAGGGACCACCCTGATGTGTCCCTGGATCTTTTAGAGACCACTCTTATGTGACATTGAAAGTTTCAGGGGCATCCCAGATGAGTCCTTGAAACTTTCAGGGGCCAACCTGAGGTGTCCCTGAATCTTACAAGGACTATCCTAATGTGACCTTGAAACTTTCGGGGACCACCCTGATGTATCCGTCAATCTTTATAAGGGACCACTTTGGTTAAAACCGCCAAGAAATGTCACTTTGCTGGCCTGGTTGAAAACTGTTCCGGTAATCAAAAGAAGCTCTTCCAGATAGTTACCAGTCTATTTGGACAACATTCAATCTCATCCACGTTGCCTGACTATGATGACTCTATTGAACTGGCAGATCGGTTTGCTCGGTTCTTCATAAACCGTGTACAATCGCTCATCCTTGATGTTGCTTCAACGATTGGTAATGTTAATATCCAGCTTTGTACACCTCTTTTTGTTTCAGGACCTGGATGTCTTCTGGATTCATTTCAGCTCACTACTGTTGATAAGGTTGATGAGATTATTCACTCATCGCCCTCATCCTCCTGCTGTCTTGATCATTTTCCCTCCAATATCCTGAAGTATAAGCATGTCCTTACCATTCTTTTACCATTGATTACAGATATTTTAATAACTCATTACAGTCTGGCTTTGTACCATCCAATTTCAAGGATGAAGTCGTAAAACCTATTTTGAAGAAAACTTCACTGGATCATAACATTCTTAAGAATTATCGCCCGATTTCAAATCTCCCATTCCTATCAAAGGTACTCGAACGAATTGTCGCTCGTAGACTTAAAGCTCATATTGTCTCAAATTCTTTAGATGAACCCTTACAATCGGCTTATAAACAAGGACACTCTACTGAAACAGCTCTATTAAAGGTCACTAATGATATTTTATGTGCACTTGATTCTAAGCAGGATCTATGTTTAGTTATGTTAGATCTTTCTGCCGCCTTTGATACGGTTAATCATGAAATTTTGTCAGAGCATTTACACCATCGTTTCGGTGTCTCTGATAATGCTTTAATGTGGTTTAAGTCATATCTTTCCGATCGAAGACAAGCTGGAATTATAAATTCTACCCAGTCGCCCTTTTAATCTTTTGGAAACAGGTTTACCGCAAGGATCAGTCCCTGGCCCAATTTTATTGAATGTTTACACATCCCCCCTTGGCGACGTAGTTGCTCGTCATGGTTGTAAATATCATTTTTATGCCGATGACTCAAATCTGTACATGTCTTTTCGACGAGAAAATTACCATGTCACTTCAAGTAATCTTGAATCCTGTGTCTCAGATGTCAGAGCCTTGATGTCCTCAAACTTTCTACGCCTTAATGATGATAAAACAGAATTTGTTATTTTCTTTAAGAATAATGACTTTTATTCAAGTCCTGGGCGAAGTCTCCGTATAGGTGATGCGCTGATTTCAACCATATGTCAAGCAAAGAGCCTTGGCGTCATTCTCGATTCCAGTCTCACTATGAAATCTCCTGTCAGTCATATTTGTCGTTCTTCCATGTTCCATATTCGACGCATTGCCCTCATTCGTAAATACCTATCCACATCTGCCACTGAACAACTTATCCGTTCGCTTGTCTCCTCACGTATCGATTCTTGTAATTCTTTGCTGTATGGCTTACCACTGTATTTGATTAATCGCATTCAGCATGTTCAAAATGTAGCAGCCAGAGTTATTATTCAGTCAAAGCGTTCTGATCATATAACACCATTTCTGCAGGAATTACATTGGCTACCTGTACACCAGTGTATCATTTACAAGATTTTAATTATTACTTTTAAATGTTTATATTGTGCTGGCCCACAATATCTGAGAGATTTAATAAGTTTGTATGTACCTAGGCGCAAACCTCGTTCTGCCAACGATTTTAAACTTAATACATTCATGACCAAGACAAAAAGGTATGGTGATAGGGCATTCTGTTCTGCAGCCCCATTTTTATGGAACGAGCTTCCAGTGAATAGTCGTTCTTGTTCTTTGTAATTTTAATACTTTTAAACGTATACTTAAGACACACCTTTTTAAGTTGGCTTTCTCTATTGATTAGACTTTTTTATGATTTTGCTTGTTTTTAACTTTCTCGATCAATTATATTTTTAGTAGTTGTTCATTTTTTTATTGTAATGTATCTTTCAGCGGCTGTGATCACTTTTTTCTGTGGAGTTTTTCGCTTTACAAAGAAATTATTATTATTATTATTATTATTATTATTATTATTATTATTATTATTATTATTATTATTACAAGTTAAGGGGCTATAAATATTATATAGAAATCTAATAACAGTTCATTAAAGCTATGGAAATTCTAAAAAAGAGGTGTTGTTTATTTTAATTTTGTCAATAGGGGTGACTTCTAATTGTCGTACGTGCAGCGCAGAATTATGCGTCATACTGTACGGAGAGAGGGGGACATCATTAAGCCAAAGGGTAATGCTTGTCGGAAAAGTGACACTAAGCAGTTTAAGCGATACCAGCAGGTATTGACGCGACGCGAATCGCGACGCGATCCCAGGGTCTGGTGGCTGTCCCCGGGTTGGTGGGTACCCATGCGCGTTACCAAATTCACGGAAAAGGGGGTGTTTTTCTTCAGTCATCTCGGAGATTCTAGGTCCTTGAAATCGAGAAAAAGGGGTACTTTTTCAGAGTAACCTCCGAGATTAGGGGTAGTCCTTTCATAATCTCCCTAGGACACTAAATCTGGTCTAGTCTCACCCACAATGTGACTAAAATCAGGTGAGGACAAACATTTGTGATGTATGTACATGTATACAAAGTCAACCTCCAGGGTCAACCCTGGAAGTCAACATACTAACATCCTAGATATCGAAAATAAGGGTATGTTTTTTACTGCTAATTTCTCCCAGATTTGCCAGATTTTTTCAGAAATATTCTAGGAAAGGGGGTACTTTTCAAACTTGGGTAACAAGCATGAGTACCCACCAACCCGGGGACTGCCACTGCCGGGCGTTCTTGCAAGCGACCGGTCGGATTACAGCCTGATCCGGATACCTTATGGAACTCCACACATCCGTTAATCAAACAAAAAATTACAAGTACCATAGCCAAATAAAATCAAAAATGAAAAATAAAAACATACCGCGTATTAATAGGTCTACCAGCTAGTATATATTCTCTCCGCCCAGTTAGATAGATGTTTCTTTTGATGTCACTACCCTTATGAATATTTATATACTTGCAAAAACCGTAGGTCGCTGTGTCATGTCTGCAGCTCACATGCACAGCGTAGCGTGACGGGCCCATCGTTGCGTGGGCACGCGCGCGCGCACAAGGAGAGTCTATGCCAGTGCAGCTGACAATATGAACATGCGCAATTGAGTGTACGTATATGCGCGTGCACGAGCAGTCTGGAACTTCTTCGTCTCGTGCGAGTCGTTGAGCTTTAAAATGTTGTGCAAGTTGACAGAAACTGGAATTACTGCAGAAAATACTTTTCAGGACAACACATGTGAGTCTCTAAGGTAACAAGTAGGACGTTTAGGAAATCCTTTCAGAAAGTTCATGCCGCCTGTAGCCATTTTGTGGAGTATAAGTTTATACCGTACCTGGAGCGTTTACAGTATTTCTACTGTACATATTGCCGGATAATATGCGATGGAATTTTGCGTTTCACGTCTACAATTATTCAGATGGAAACGCCACCCTTCTCCAAACTTTAAAAAAAAACCCAGGGTGATAGACTTTTGAATGCTAACTCTTGTATAACAATGACGTAATTTAATGAGAAGACATTTGTATTCGAGCACGGCTACAGTTTTTGATTCGGGAACTCTCATCATGGACCGTGGTTATATTCAACAATCGAGAGGCTAGGGTGAGTCGAACTTTTTCCTATGTCCATGTAGCAGTTGTGCAAAAATAAGCGAATCCACAGGCCTTTGGAGAAATCAATAAATGCGTTTTTCACCAAGCTGAAAGGTGGAAAGATTAATTATTTTTGACGCATGTCAATAGTTTGATATGACTATCGCCTTTTACAATAATACTGGCTATTCCATTGTGCTATAGGCCAAGGTTGGCACACATGTGGAGAGATTTTTATAGAAACTATTCCGTAGCTATTTTAATTTCTTTATCTCTTTTTGCGGTTTTGTAGTTTGCTGTTTTTTGTTAGCCGATTAGCCGGCACACGCCAAAACGACTAGTCTTTGCGGTTTCTATAAGTGAGTTGGCACACGCCAAAACAATCAGTCTATTGCGCTAGTATTTTTGGGCACGTTTAGTCTCACTGTTTACCTCCGGTTGGTTAGCAACCGCAGTTTAATTGACAGTCGATTCTTTATATTAGGGTAAATTGTTGCAATAAGTGTTTCCTACGACGTTCGAACAAGTGAGAAATAGGGCAAAAGTCATTGGGAGTTGGTGTTAGTTTAATTTTCTTTACAACCAGTGCAGTATTAAACACGAAACATTTAACTTGTAATATTTCCCCCTTGTCTTGGCCTGCTGGGTTTTAAAAAAGTGTTTAAAGGTATACAGACACTATGTTCAAATTTAGCCGTTGCTACCATGGAAAGGGGAGATCTAGCTAATCATAGAGTATATGGGGTCACGCCAGGTCACACAAAAATAATGCACCACTAAATGGTCATAATTTTACTTTAGTTAAACAATCAGAAATAATTTGTCTTCATTATTCTTCCTGGAATGAGGCAAAGAAATCATAATAAATGATTTTAAAATGAATATTAATACGTCGTTAATTATGAATCCATAAAATAAATATGTACCAGTGAATCATGTTTTAAATTTAAAAAAATGGGCGTTACTGTTACTGCTTGTGATGAATAATGGTACATTGGGTGCTAAGGGGAATTGGGTTCATAAAATTAATTTGAGATACTAGTACAATTAATTTTAGCACGTGAAATTAATTTGAAGGCATAAACTTAATTCAATGAATGCATAATAGGTTAAGACTATACTATATAAAACTTATTTGGGTTGACTGCATGAAACAAAATTAAAAATGCTTAAAAAATTATTTCTGGTCTATATAAAATTAATTCTCACACACTAAAATTAACGAAAAGTATAATTTTGACCAGAATGGCCCCAGTATACATTATCTTTATTATTTTTCCTAGCTGAAGGCAAAGAAATTACAATTATCATTATTATAGAACAAATGTTAAAAGTTTTTACTTAGAAATCAATAACATAAATAAACAAATGTTAAAAATTGTTAATTAGAAATCAATGAAATAAATAAAAAACAGTGAATTATGGTTTAAATAAAAAAAATTGTTACCATGGAAACATAAAACAAAAATGAACATGGAGTTCATGCTTTGATAAAGACACCTAGGAGAGCATTTGCATAGTAACTGGGATAACATTTAATGGAATTTGGAGAAAAAATTGAAATTTTAAAACATAAATAGGTTACTATGGAAACATAGGGCAGTAAAATTGAATTATATCTTCCTAACCCAAAATAACCGTTTGTTATAATATTTCTTTTGATTACTGGATTTTTACACTGGATATTTAGTCTTTCTAACCCAAAATATCCCTTTGATATAACACTTTCTGGTGATTACTGGATTTTAGGTGGAATCTTTGAAAAACTTGTAATTTTTACTCCTAAATGGTTGCCATGGAAACATCTCACCTTTAAATCGTGTGATTTCTTTTTGTGTGCTAATCAGAAAAACCCTTATGATCAATTTTTTTACATCAATCAATAATTATTTAGGGAAAAAGGCACATTTTCAATCTCAAAATTGTTACCATGGCAACTTGAAACATTAAAATTAGTCTGTTTTTTGTGTTCTCTTACCCGAACTCCCCAAGTAAATAATTTTCATATCAATCAAATTAATTTTTCTTGAGATATGAAAAAAACTGAAATTTACAACCCCTAAAATGGTTACAATGGAAACATGGGGCAGTGAAATCAATATCATATTTGGTCTTTTCGACCCAAAATACCCCTATCGTGAAATTTTCAGGTAAATTGAACCTATTATTATTCGCGTTATTATTTCTATATAATACTTATATTAATTATTACAAGTTTAGGGGCTATAAGTATTATATAGAAATCTAATAACAGTTCATTGAAGCTGTGGGAATTCTGAAAAAGAGGTGTTCGAATGCAGGTCCATCGTGGCAGTCGTGGGCGCGCACAAAACAAGGCACAGCGACTGTGGAGAGTCTATGCCAGTGTATTTGCTGCAAATATACCTTCACGCATGCGCACTCGTTTGCCAGTGTAGTCTGCCGATATGAGCATGCGCAATTGAGTTTACCTGCGCGTGAATGTGTAGTGTGTACTTACGTCTCATGCAATAATCTTGAGCTTTGCATGTTGACAGAAACTGGAATTACTGCAGAGAATACTTTTCAGGACATCACAAGTGAGTCCCTAAGGTAACAAGTAGGACGTTTAGGAAATCTTTTCAGAAAGTTCAGGCCGCCTGTGGCCATTTTGTGGAGTATAAGCTTATACGTACCTGGAGCGACAGTATACAGTATTTCTACTGTACATATTGCCAGATAATATGCGATGGAATTTTGCGTTTCACGTCGTTCAATTATTCAGATGGAAATGCCGGCCTTCTCCAAACTTTGAAAAAAATCAGGGTGACAGACTTTGGAATGCTAAATCTTGTATAACAATGACGTTGAAGACATTTTTATTCGACCTCGGCAACATTTTTTGATTTGAGAACTTTCATCATGGCGGATTCACTGAAACAGTGAGTATTCAACAACTTTTTCCTATGTCCACGTAGCACTTGTGCAAAAATAAGCGAGTCCACAGGCCTTTAGCGAATCAATAAATGCATTTTTCACCAAGCTGAAAGGTTGAAAGATGCGTCCGTCACTTTGGGACGAGCTAGATAAATGCTGTCAAACCAAGCTGGGCATAGAAATTTGCCATACTTTGTTCTGGAGACGACCGGCCGTGCGGTGGAACTTTGCAACAAAGTTTCCATATCTGAACTGACGTACTTGAATGACAGGCACAGGAAACGATGGCCAATAAAAACGCATTCTCGTTGCATTTTGATAATAATGTATCAATCTAAATGACACGGAAATTATGCCTCCTCCCAACAGAAGGGCCATGGTCTATTTTTAGCCCTGCTACAGTATGTCGCAGTTCTAAAAAGGCCATATTGTTGTCATGTTGTCATGGCGACTTTTAAAATTTGCATACAACTGTGAGAATTAAACTTGTTGTTAATAGGTCACAACACTTTTGAGTCCCACTGTCGTCCATTACACCTGTTTCCTTGGGCATTAAAGGTGTGCAAGTATACACATCAAAAGACTAGAAAATTCACTTCATGGGCAGAACCTTGCAAAATAGCCCTTTCTTGTCTGGTTAACGAAAAAATATACCCCTTATCTAAAATATGCATGGGCTACCAGCCAGTGTCACCGGGCTACCAACTTCAGAATATGGTTGCCCAAGTGGACTACCCGGTAAAAAAGTTAATTTCGAGCCCTTGGCAATATTAAGCATCAAGCATTTAACTTGTAATATTCCCCCTTGTCTTGGCCTGCTGGGTTTTAAAAAATGTTTAAAGGTATACAGGGATCATGTTCAAATTTAGCCATTTCTACCATGGAAAGGGGAGATCTTGCTAATCATCAGAATCATAGAGTTTATGGGGTCACGCCAGGTCACAAATGCACCACTACATGGCCATAATTTTACTTTAGTTAAACAATCAGAAATATATAATTTGTCTTCATTATTCTTCCTGGAATGAGGCAAAGAAACAAATAATTAAATAAATTATTATAAAATGAACATTATTATACGTCGTTAATTGTAAATCCATAGAATGAATAAGTACCAGTGAATTATGTTTTAAATAAAACAAAAAAAACCTGTGCGCTACTGTTACTGCTTGTGATAAATATAATGGTACATTGGGTTATAAGGGAGGATTGGGTTCGGATACTAGTAGAATTAATTTCAGGACGTAATATTAATTTGAAGGCATAAACTTAATTCGATAAATGCATAATAAGTTAGTAAAATACTATATAACACTTCTTTGGGATGACTGCATGAAACACAATTAAAAGTGCTTGACAAATTATATCTTGTCTATGTAAAATTAATTCTAACACACTAAAATTAACGGAAAACATAATTTTGACAAAAATGGCCCCAATATACATTATCTTTATTATTCTTTCTAGAATGTAGTCAAAGAAATTACAATTATTATTGTTATTATTATAGAAGAAATGTTAAAAGTTGTAACTTAGAAATTCATAAAATAAATACAAAACAGTGAATTCTGTTTTCACATAGACCCTCTCGATGGTCTATGGTTTTAAATAAAAAAACTGGTTACCGA
Organism: Ptychodera flava; assembly: GCA_001465055.1. Taxonomy (NCBI): domain Eukaryota; kingdom Metazoa; phylum Hemichordata; class Enteropneusta; family Ptychoderidae; genus Ptychodera; species Ptychodera flava. The sequence goes on along the minus strand of LD359313.1, from coordinate 51,744 downwards.
AATGGTTAATATGGCAACATAAAACATAAATGAACATGGAGTTCATGCTGTTATAAATACACTTAGGAGAGCATTTGCATAGTAACTGGGATTACTTTTAATGGACTTAGGAAAAAAAATTGAAATTTTGAAACGCAAATAGGTTACAATGGAAACACAGGGCAGTAAAAATGGATGTCATATTTTGTCTTTTTAACCCAAAATAACCCTTTGGTGTAATATTTCTGTTCATTACTGGATTTTTAAACTGGATATTTGGTCTTTCTAACACAAAATATCCCTTTGATATAACACATTCTGTTGATTCCTGGATTTTAGATGGAATCTTTGAAAAAGTGGTAATTTTTACTCCTGAATAGTTGCCATGGAAACACCTAACATTAAAATGAGTGTGATTTTTTTTGGTGTGCTAACCAGGAAAAAACTTATTATCAATTTTTACATCAATCAATAGTTCTTTAATAGGAATTAAGGAAAAAGTAACATTTTCAATGCCAGAATAGTTACCATGGCAACTCAAAACATTAAAATAAGTCGGGTTTTTGTGTTCTCTGACCCGAACTCCCCCTGCTAGATAATTTTAATATCAATCAAAGTAACTTTTCATTGGATATTAGAAAAAATAAAATTTTCAACCCCTAAAATGGTTTCCATGGAAACATGGGGCAGTGAAATCGATATCATATTTGGTCTATTCGACCCAAAATACCCTTAAAATTTCACGGAAATTGAACATATTATTATTCGCGTTACTATTTCTATATAATACTCATATTAATTATTATTATTATTATATGACCCCTAAACATTTTTTAAGGACTGGTCTAGAGAGGAACTTTGAAATAGTAAAGAACCTATCAGATATGATCCCGAAACCTTCAAATGCATCAGGGTCCTCTAATCAATATAGCAATCATAAAGTTTTGACCTTTAATCTTGACATTTTCAAGAATGTGTATCAATGAGATGAAATATCCTTAAAAAGTTGTCAAAAGGGATAAATTTACAATTTCTGAATTGCAGATGGCTTTAAATACTGCAGTTTTTTTAAAACTACTTTAACATTTAAATCGATAATTACAGTTTTGATATTTTCACTAGAAAAATTGATAATTACTAAATGCTTTGTGTAAACCCTCTCTTAGAGGGCATATTCTGTGACTTTTACTGTTCATCTTATAATCACAAAATAGTTCCAATTGTGTTCGAGAGACTCTAGTCAAACAAAATATATCTACTTTTCTCTATTGACAGGGCAATGGAAATTTACATGTTAACTTTCAACAGAGACTGGCCACCTCAGTTAGTCATTTGTTTGATTAGAAAAGTGTGACATTTGCAGTACATGCATACTGTGATTTCTATCTTTCTTAAATTTTGATGTTTTTAATGCCTGTATTGCCATTCTTCTATTGTTCAGACGGTACTGATATGAGCCCATATTTTAACTAGTGAAAATACGAATTATATTTTCACTGTAACCGAACTACTTACAGCGACGCGGACGCGTGACCTTCGCTCTATTCATGACCTTCGTTGGTATATGTACATATAAAACAGCTGAGCGAATAAGACAAATGACAATCCGAAACGTCATTATGGTCAAAATTCTGTTGTTTGCAATCACTTCATGGGCATTGCCCTTAGGCACAAGTACAGTGTACCAAAAACATACAAACAAACAAACGTATTGAAAATTTATATAATTTGCCGACACCTGTCAATTCACGGCCAGTCCCGTGGCGGTGCACGGTGCAGTGTTTTCGTGTCGTCTACGCTGCTGAATATTTACACCATGGAAGTATCATTACACGTAAAGATATCGGTTGACAGAGCATCATGATAGAATCGGTTTACGACAAGTTTCCTGTTGATGAGCTTAAAGTATCTGGGAGGTGAATTACATCGTTTACAGTCGTAAATGAGGCACGAAAATCCAACCGCACTGAAAATACTCGCGACAGACAAAGTTGAAGGTGCACATGATATAAATTTCCGATTTGTACCTGTCACTGTCAGTTCACAGGTCATGATCGTGTCTGGTGGCACTGATGCGGTGCGGGTTTCAGATACAATGTGCCATCTAGGGAAAGTCAAACTTTCCCTTCGGTTGTTAAAGGAAGTTTAGTTCTATTTAGGCAAGCCAGGAAGGAAAATATACGAGCAGACGACGGAAATACCTTTGAAATGTACATGTATTTTTATTCGTACAGCAACAAAATCACGAACGAGTTACGACACTACAGCTTACAGTGTACTCACTTCAAGTTTTCACTACTCCGCTTACTGAGATGGTAAATTCGGCATATTTGACGTCTTGGAACATGTATAATTATTCTAGATAAACTGACTGGTACGGGTTTTATATCCACTGTATGTGCATTCATAGATGTCGCAGAGCTGCTTGCTCTGTGCTCTCAGCTGTTCATACTCGATAAGAGTTTGAGCGTGGCGCGAGTATTTTGACCCGATTTTGGCGGCCTCATAACTTTCACGCAGGGATGAGGTTATGTATTAAAACACGAAAACACACCCATTTTGTGGACTCCCGCCTATGTTTTATATCCACCGTCTTTAAACTAAAAATACATCTTCTTCAAATTGTGAAAACCTGTGTCGACATCGTAATATTTAAATTGTTTGCTGTAAAAGTGCTCCATAAACCCTCCTTTGCAGTGGAATGGCCCAAAGCGGAATAATATCAAGAAGTGATACGGTTGTCATCACTCCTTACCAACCAACTTTTTATAAGTACAGCCTTGAGGAAGCAAGGTCGATTTCAAGTTGATTTCGTTGCTAATTTCGGAGCGTCTGTAGGAAACTCGTTGCTGCGCAACTCGTCAAAATACGGACACATCACTCGAATAAGACGCGGTATCGCCCAAACTTCGTGTAATAACCCCTAAATATACGGTTATTCACAAAATACGGTACTGTATGGACTCTGGCTCAGTGAGTGACGTACTTCAGTCACTGAGCCCGAGTCCATACAGGGCCGTATTTTGTGTATAACCCTATCATTATACACCTCCCTCCGTTAATCGTCCGTGTAAACTAATTCTATGGTAAATTTTGAGTGATGCGGCACGCGCGATATGAGTGGAACGCGCTTGTTGGTTGTGGAAGTTGACTCTCTCCAACTTCGTCCGGATAGTAAAACTCACTTTTCAGATGTTGCACCCATTGTAGACTAGACCAATCATAATAAGGTCCTCAGGATATATATTTTGGTCAGAGTTATCGTCTGCTTCGTCTGCCATTGTGTCCACAAAAATTCACCTACTGCTCCGTAGTACAAGTCATATAACGTATTACTGTGAGTGACTCAGATAAAAGTGATCAAATTTCAGAAAAAATAAAAACTTCATCTGCCTGTCTCTTTATGGGTCTGTTCTTTCATTGACAAACTATGTGCCCATGCGCACTATCGCTCAAGTAGCTTGCAATTTTTCAAATGGACAGTAGAGAAGAGAGAACAACTATTTGATTTGAAATTTATACCGTACGTAGAATTGACCATTCTCCTGTCTTTTGAAAGGAAACAATGTCTGTGCAGTCAGGGTTTATAAAATCTAGCGTTTGTTTGCGGGTGATGTAAACATTATGTAAGCAAGCAGTTGAAGAGAAGTTCGTTTTGTGTGTATTTCATAAATACGAAGCTTTGCCGCACTTCCAGTGAAGTCCACATCGCAAGTAAGAACGACCGAGGAAGAGAAACTAAATAAAGAACTGACGGCGGTGAAATATCTTGCCTTTCATTTTCTTCACGACTTGTTGGTTTCCCATCTACAGTACGCTGTTTTTTGTTCTGTCCTGAAAACTGTCGGGTAAAAGTGAATTGCTGTATTTCAGCATATTCATCTCTCAAGGCAATTCTGTATCACACACACAACTCTGGTCAATTCTACAGCTAACCGACGCGTAGCGGGACTTAGATTTGCAAGAACACAGACTTATGCTTCATAAATTTGTAGGAATATTTATTGAATTCTGTATTTCGTCAGAATTTTGATCCCTTTAAAGTCAAAATCCGCTTGTTAAAACTTTTGTCCAGCAATAAAATAATACGCACACATATGTTTACTATAGAGTGTTAATATCAGAAACACTCTGCTGCATGATATTTTGGTAATCATGCAATACCAAGGATACATTTACTAACACACACTGGAGAGGAGGGCGACGGGAGAATCCATAGAGTGTCTGATTGTTCATTTTCAGTCATGTTGATGTTCGAGAGGTTTAGTTTAATGAAATCAATTAACACCTTGTGTCTTTGTCACGTGACAACCAGACGTCGTATATGAATCGCACTCAGTTGTATCGTCAAATTTGTCAGCTTTTAGAAATATTAGGTCTCGTCATATATATCAGACATTCTCCCACAATCGCCACTTGCAGCGCTCTTTGAATAATTGAAGCTGACATGTTTGGATTAACTCTATTTGACCTTGACGCGTCAAGAGATTCAAATAAGTCTACAAAAAGCTTTTGCACAATACAGAAAGGGTAAAAGCTCAACAGATAACAAATTTAGTCAATTTTATGAACGACTATAGATCTGACGGTACTACAAACATCTGCTGTGAATTTACCATTGACACCTATCTTTCAATGGCTACGTCAAAGTCATCATGTGGGCGTAACGACTAGGCGTAGAAAGGTCAGTCGTACAGTTTTTTTTCTCTCAGAGTTGGCCAGTCCAAACTGGCTACTTATAGGTATTTACGAGACAACGAGGTTTACGCGGAACGCAAATAGCAGCATATATCGAGTGTTACAATCTACAGCATGAGTAACGGCATGACCTGTAGTTATTACCAAATAAAGGTAATAAAATGTCACGATCAAGTCTCTTTTCAGAGATCGCCAATTATTGTTGTTTATTTCAATGGTTCTCAGAGCAGACAGCACTTGTGATCAGAATCCCAAGACTACATTTGGCAGCATAATCCTAGTCAGACGAGTTGTGTATTATTTGTAGTTGCTTCGCCATATACTGAATGTTTTATTTGAGGGGTTCTGGGCGTTTGAAAAAGCATCCGGAAGAGTAGATACATTTCTTGAAAGGCCGCGGCCGCTCCGTATACATAAATGGTTAGTTCCACTAGAGGCCTTAGTGATAGCAAACACCTGAATCCTTCGACATACCCGTACATGTTAAGCAATCAAGGCAGAGACGGAAACAGCATCATGAAGAGAAGAAATAGAAGGAGTCCCCAAAGTCCACAACAACCACTCCGATGTCCACAAGTGTAAAATACAGCCTGCGAATGCCGGGTAGAGGATCATGCTACAAGCAAACGTTTACGCCAATGCTTGATAATTTGTCGTCCAATGAGAGCATATTGATCACACCCATTTTCACTTCTGGGGGACAGCCCTCCAAGAAAAGAGCTGCCTAGATGATTTGACGTTCTTGTCTTTATGTTGAAGTTTTCTAAAATCCTCTCCTTTTACTATGTTGCTGCTGACTGGCAATTGATTTATGTTAGCTAAATTGACTCGAGACATCGTCTTCATAACGGAAATGTTGTAAAAAGCGAAGAAAAATTATTGTCTATAAGAAACGCTCGTAGAGGAGTGGTGTTAAAGGGAGGCAGTCGTCTAAGGGACCATTCACTTTTTACGGCCTGGGGGGCCGGCAAAATATTGTCGCCGGTGTTCAAAACAATATAGACCCCCCTGCATTTTTCGCAAAAAATGATGACCCCGTTTTGTCAGACGAAAAAAATTGATGACCCCCCCTGAAAAATAACCAAAACCCATATGTCAAATTTACCCGCACGGTTTGGTTTTGAACTCCGGTACGCGGCGCACTTTATTCGTGTGGCAGAGATGCCAGTGCACAGACTTCTCAGCCACATCCATGCAAACGTCTGTTACTTAGGACCACTGTAAGGCAATTTTTAACTTCATTTCCATAGACAACTTATGTCCATGGACATTGTATAAAGTAAACTTTATTGGAGTGGTTCGCTAAAGGCAGCCCTCCGGTTAAGAGGGTCATGGGCCATTACGTAAAGTCAACTTTATTCTAGTAGGCAACCAAAGGTGGCCATCTGGTAAAAAGAGGGTTGATCATGGCCATTGCACGAAGTAAACTTTACTGAACAGGGCCGCTGAAGGCGCCCGGCCGTTACGATGGTCATGGAGTATTACAATAAAGTCAATTTATTGTAAAGGGCCGCCGTTGGCGGCCCGCCGGTAAAGAGGGTTGATCATGGGCATTGCATGAAGTAAACCTAATTGGAGTGGGGCGCTAAAGGCGTCTGCCCGTTAAGAGGGTCATGGGTAATACATAAAGTATTTTTATTGTAGTGGGCCGCCGAAGGCGGCCCGCAGGTAAAGAGGGTCGATAATGGCCATGGCATAAAGTGAACTTTATTGTAGGTATTATGTTTTTGAAAATGTGGTGACCCCCCTTTCCTACCAGTGAAAAAGTGATGACCCCCCTTTGCGGATTCCAAAATTTTGATGACCCCCCCTGGATTTTGCCGCCCCCCGGCCGTAAAAACTGAACGGTCCCTAAACAGTGAGTGTGCAACTTTCTTGTATACAAAAAATGCATTTCATGCATAATATATCGACGCATTAGGTCAACAAAGATGTAATATTTAATTTTTTCGATATATACGTTTTATCAGACAGCATCGAGAGGCCGTAGCAGTCCCGACAGTTTGGTCGAACAGTCAACACACTATCTATATAGTACAACTATAATCAGTCAACATAGTATACATAATTCATTCCCAAGTTTATTTACTCCTCGACATTTTGTACATTGTGCTCTGAAAGGAAACATCAGTCCCAAAAATCACCCTTTCTAGCCTTATTTTAAACGTCTCACTGATTTCAATTTTGGATGAAATACTGTCTGGGTTGAATAGTTGATTTTAACATCTTGTTGAGTGTTTACCCTGTGTGGTAAATTGTTTATGGCCATTCCAAACGGTAAAATAACGAACCGATATACTAAATCGCCCTTTTTTCCAGTTCTGCATTTTGTTTCATTGCAACACGCTCTAAAGACTTCAACTGAAGAACGAACAAAAGGAAGTTCCCCGATTCTCGCAGATGTTTGTCGAATAGGTTGTTTCGAAAGCAAAACCGTTATTTTTCCAATTGAGATCTTTAGAGTTGAGTTATCGCTGCCTAATTAGACGGCATTGTGAGAGTAATCGTTTGATAAGCTTTGATTCAGCACTGTAAACAAACTACGCTCTTTTTTTCAAAAGTCTTAGACATGGTTTTGTAGCCAGTACTCTGAAGTGCAATTAATCGTTGACACATTTACAATAACTCCTTCCCACTAACTTTAAACCATTTACGTCAGTTTACCCATTCCTTTACACTTTCACTAAAATCTTCAAATAGTTCATCTTCCATTAAATTTCCTTATCAAACTAAAACATTATAAAATAGCTTTCAAATGATATATAATACTTGGGTAAAATCCACGACTTTAGGGCAAACGTCAGGATTAAAAACAAGCCGTCGCCAAAGTGAAAAGCTACCGGAAGCTTAAAAGTGACTGTTGGATATTTAAATTCTTGACGAATAATTGAATGACTTTGACAGAAATTTAAACCTGGAGACACTATTATTTAGAAAGGGAAAACGTACCTCCCCTGAATAGTGTAGATATCGTGTTGCTTTCTTGAGGAACTCCTGATCAACTACGGGATTTATCTCCTGCACTTTCTTTACGTAAACATTCCATCTGATGATAGGGAAGGAGCTATTGACCCACTTTTCTTTGCCATTTATAATTTCCACACACAACTTGGGAATGAATTGCTTCTTCTGAAAAATATAGTAATCAATCAAATATAGCAACATTTAGATGCTCTACATAGAGTATGTCATTACAGTTTAATAAAATTGATACTCCATTTCTTCAAAATGTATAATCACTGTAGTTAACACCATATATCAATATAGAAGAAAATCCACTTGGAATTGTCCATCCATTAGCTAGTTTAATATAAATATACGTTCTTGGAAAATAACTAGTGTTGCATTTGCAGAAATTCAAGATTTACAAAATTAATTTTGACCTTCGCTGAGCTATCTTGCGTTCCTGCTGTTACAATCATTCTGACAACATGAATGTGCTGGATGATAATAATCGGAATTACAAACTCCACATCCCCCTACTGCAAGTAAACCAATAACAACAGTAAATATATGTCCATATGCTATTGAATGCCTCACCTTTGCTCGTCGAATGCATTCGCGCAACATCTTCATGTCTTTGTGCTGGGAGTCGTGACAGTTCAGTATAAACATATCTTCCAATATATTCAGGTATTTTCCAAACTTTCTGCGACCGTCTTCACAAATCTCTATATAACGCTGCTCCGCTGATTAAAAGCATAGGATGCATTATTGGCACGTGATATTCGTATTTCAACACAGCAAAGTACGAGAATCAAATTTAGATTTATTGTATTAATACGTATTTGTACGGTGGGCGACTGCACGTGAATGTTTCATTGTCTCCTTCATTGTTGCACATTATATTGAACTGTTCGCTGAGTAGACAAGACATACAATGAAGTTGAGTTTCCATCTTACGTTTTGCATATACATCGTGTGAAAATACTTAATACTAGATTTTGTGCATTAGCAGTCATTGCAGTTAATGCCCAATTTGCACCGTTACACATGTAGCGAGACGACTAATGACAGAAGCATTGTGACTTCAGACGGTACAGAATTCAAGAACTCTTCAATTGAAAGAAGGGATGGGTGTATTTTGAACGACATAATATATGACACAATTATAACTTTATCAAAAAATTCAGCAAAAAACCTACCGCGACGTTATGTTTACCCGATATTTTCATTCTTAAAACAAAAAGTCTTGTATTCTCTTAAAAGCTCAGTGACATACTTTTTCCTTCAAAAATGACTTTTTATTCACGACTTTTGTAAAGTTCTATATGGTGGCAATATAACAGACCCGAGATGCTCTTCTTAAGGTTCTACTAGCAGGCATATGGAATCGCCTGTCAGAGCAATAACAACTGTTTTTCCCTTGCCTAACACAATAATACATTCGACACTTTGATATCACTTCCAAAGGTATTGATTAAATTAAGAAATTATTATTTAAGCAATAACCCCCGCCGCAGGAGGGTATACACGAGATTTTGGTACAATGCGCGACATATAGCACGAGCCGATAGGAGAGTGCTATATGGAGCGAATTGTACCAAAATCGAGTGTATACTCTCCTGCGAAGGGGGTTATTGCTATTATATTATATCAACTTGCGTGTCTTTGTTGTCTAACTTGGGTATTTTCATCACTCTAAGCCCCAGATGCAGTAAATGGACGTCTGAGAGATCGAACGTCAGAAATTCTGCGCCCGAGACCGAGCATTTTTATAAGTTGGGATTACGTACGGGCACACAGTATCCTACGATAAATACGCATTACGTTCATATCGACATTACATATTATTCGCATGTAACACGAACACTATACATACTTGTCAAAAAATACCTGCTGCAGTCACACAGAAAATGGGTCAAAGAGTTCAAATCAAAAGAAAAAAGTAACAATTTTTTCGTAAATTTACATAAGAACAATAGTCCTGGCTTTTTTGGCATACTAAAAATAGGGGATTTGTCTCATTCTGTACCGAATACGCGTATACGGTATACGTCGACCGTCGCGACATTCAGAGGTGGCACAGTGAAGTTACAGGATCTATTTTTGATGGATAATTTTGACGTTAGTTGTACGAGAAAACAATCAGTTTGGAAATAATCCAGACTTGCAATGACTACAACTGTGATGAACAGTTGTGCAGAGTGTGTTGCCCGATGCAGGGAGAGCTGGACGCTGACATTGCTCGTTGCATTTGATGTCAAATTTCGTCGCAGTCTCCAGGAGTCGAGTCATCCCATTGTTATTTTGAACTTCTTGGTCTACATCGTTAAGACACCCCGGTCTGTTACAGCCCAAACTTTTGTAAAGAATATCAGACATACCGTTACTGTGAGGAAGTGTCAGTTTATTGTGTATGAACAAATACTATCTTCATTTTAAAGAGCGATAGGATATATCGCGTCTCGACTCCCGCAATATCAAGCAAAGTTCAGCGTGCACTATGTCGCCCTATTAAATATTTGTGTGCATCACACCTCGAATGTGCTGCTTCAGAGATGTCTTTCATGTATCCAAACTTATTTACACGAAGAGGTGAGTTACTCAGACCCACACTTTATCTGTGTATCAAAATTCGGTCTTCAGTCTTTGAAACAAAGAGGACTGTTTCGGTTTTTCTTGAGGGTCTATGGTTTAGATAGGTACGTTCGAAAGTACCGACCGGGCAATTTTCGAAAATGCTGGTTTAGGGGCCCGTTTTACCACCGCTATCAGTGCTAAAACAGTATTTTAGCATCGCTGGAATGAGCTCTCAGCCAATCAGAACGGCGCATGGTAGCATGATATAATATAATTTGCATTTAACTCTATGATGTAGCATTGTTAATCTTTTGCCACGATTTACCACCTTAGAGAGATGTTCAATGTTTTAGCAGGTCATTTAGAATATAAAGGTCCTGACTTTATTGAAAACGTTTAAGGTAATTCATAATTACACCTGGCATACTTGTGTACATACCTTCACTCCTGCGTCCACCCTTCAATAAATCAGCTCGACTTGCCACCAATATAACGATTGGTTTTACATTGCCCTCCCCAGTAATTTTCATGATAATTGCTTTGATGAACGCGAGCCACGAATCAACCTGTTTATACGGAATAGGTTTATATTTGAGAGCATGTCGTGTTAAAGACAGCATTTTGTTCTTGAGGTTCGCAGCTCAGGCCGTCAACACACTTACTGTGAACCTTCAAATCAAAAGATCACTGCTTATGTGACTTCATGAATTGCATATCTGCTGTATTTCTGGATATGACTGATTTCGATTCAGTATTAGCTTTTCTGATATAAATTAAGTAATTTAACATGCATAACAGACTTTCGTGCTTACTACAATGTAATCGTTTTCAAAAATCATTGAAAAATTTCAATTGTTTATTTATTTATACATATATACGACACAGTAAGAAGGACTATCATGTATCTCTGTCCGTCGAGTGTCCGTCGATGAAAATGAGTAGGTTGCTTATCTTTTTTTGGATTCGCTTCTCAACCGTTTCGCTAGGAAAACTATTCGTGGTAAATCATTTTAATATTCTTACGTAGTGCTGCAGTTATTGTCAATTTACCTCTTCTCTTTGTTTATCTTGTCCATCAGTGATATTGAACAGCAGCAGAAAGATAGCGTTCTCCGCCCTTAGGAACATATTATGAGTGACGTAATATTCCATTTGTCCTGCAAAATCCCACATGCTGAATTTGCCGACCTTTGATATGTGAACTTCAGCTACGTCAATACCAGGTGTACGTTCGTAATCATCGGCTCCAGAAGCTGGTGCTTTTTCTTGTGAACGTTTCGTTGTTTTTGCTTCAAGAAAGCTCTGTAATAATGTATAATTAAACTTAAACTTGCAATATTTTGACCTTGATTGCAGTTGAAAATCACATTTTACAGCAATCAAAACAGCGTATAGTAAATTAAATCGGACGTGCTATTATCCTGTGAGTGGTACTAATGTTAGTTCTAGTTAATATTTAACTAACATTTTAAAGTACGATTACGAAGTTGACTGTATTATGGATTTTGTGAGAAGTAGTTGCGTTTAACCGTGACAGTGGGAAGAAAAGCAAACACTATACACACAACATACATAAACAATGAGTGACACACTGCTCTTACTTTGCGTTCCATATGTGAGGTCAGACGACCTATATTAAACATTAAATACGTTGATAAAAATGCAATTTTTCCACTGAACAAAATCATGAATTGATTTGATCAGATACTTACATTTTCCTAAGCCTCAATGTAATAAAGGAATGAAGAAGGTATTCTTTCATTGTTTTAAGCATTAGAGACTGCCGAGTGAATCTACACGGAATTAAATAAAAGTGGCAAAACTTGCACTCTATGCAGCATATTCATACGGAAGCTGTATTTAAATAATTGCATACATTGCACGGTCGGCCATTATGCAATTGTCATTAAACGTCGAAATAAATCTTCTTCCTTCGTCACTTCTCTGAACTAGCAACAATCGTTTAATGTCATTCGTTGTATTTTCTTTGTTTTTACTCAAACGCAATACGATGTTTGATTTGCGACAGGATTCAGTAATTATTATCTATGATTGATAAGGTGTCTATATCTGCTGTCAATAAATTCTCGACTGAAACATAACTCAAGATGATCAAGCGTTGAAAACTGTGTTTGTATTATGCATTTCTAACCTAAAAAGATCTTTACAAACTATGATATTAACCTTGCGAGAATCATGCAGCCATATTTTCTCTTTAGATTAAAAATATGAATATGCAAAGACACGTACGTTACCATAGGAATGCAATAAAAGTTATGAAGACTGGAAATGTAAGGTCAATGTTTTGAACAATAATGATAAAAAAAACACATTTATTTCTGATAAACTGTTAAATTTGAAAAAAAAACCCGGTTAATTAGGTGATCAGAATTCATGTTATCTACAACTGAATTCTATGTAAGTTGTCCTAGAATGTTGGACTGCAAAATCAAAGTGATACATTTGAATTTCTTTCGACTCATTTACATCAACTCGTTCACATAAGATGTGTTGATTTATTATGCAAATTATACCTCCTAATAACGTTTTGCAGCATCCATTCTCTTTGTTCAACTATGTCATATAAGATATCACGGACCTCATGTATAATTAGTCATAAATAGATTTAATGACAAAAACCGAATGCTACTAATGAGACTGAGAATAAGTAATAATAAAAGTATTTGTAAGACTTCGTTTTGAAAGCAAATTCGCCTTATATTGTGGTCAAGGGTAAGCTTATATAAAATCAAATATGAAGCGTTTGAAAGATCATAATGTGACTTGTGAAATTTTCTCAATAAAGCGCCGTTAAATAAATTCTTTGTTTGCCGTCCACGTGCGGGTAGGTTTTTAGGCGAAATCTGCAAAAGAAACACTGATCGTCTGTTCCCTTCTTTTTCCGAAATGACACATTCAGAGTGTCATCACGCAGCACTTTGCTTAAATGTCGCAAAAAGGCAGATGTCGTACAATCGTTTCAATACAAATCTGCTATCTATCGTAAAAGGGTGTGTCAACCGCTGTACGTAAAGTGTACTTAACATATACCTACATTCACGTGCATGTGTAAAGCTATGGGAGAAATCGCCGTCAGATCCGTACATTTTTTTACGTATCAGGCCCCTGCCCGGTGCCCAAACATGGGCAATCGCGTGCATTTCTGAACTATCTCGATTCTAGTTACTACGCGTGTTGCTATCCGCAAACGTTCTATTCTTACACAAAGCGAGATTAGGAAAACGTCTGCCCGCTCAGATTGTAGTTGCGCGTGGCGACAGTGGAGCCGTGCAGGTGACATCGGCTTTTATTTCTAAATTCTAGTGAAATCCTGTGTATATTAAGTGCATACCTGTTCAGTATAAATTACAAGAAACTGACATCACGCTTTTGTCCTTCTTACACCTCGATTTCAGCCTTGATCTCTGTTGGTCACGTGAGAGTACGGATGTTGCTTTGCGCGTTCTACATTTCTGCAGGTAAATAGATGACGTCATTATGTAGTCAATCCGCGACGGGAAGCAGCCATCGTATTTATGAAAAACTGACACAAATGGCGATGAATATTTGATATGGCACGCATTTCTATCTCCTTAATAATATTGAATATTATGTAAACTACATAATTATCATTCCATTAGGTATATGATAAAACCTTTACGGCCCGGATACAGATTTTGCGGCCCTTGGTCGTACGGCGTACGGGCTCTCGCACGCTCGGGCCATTCCGCCGTACGACCTCGGGCCGCAAAATCCGTATCAGGGCTGTAAAGATTAATCTGCACCTCTTGTTGTAGCGGACTAGTGTACCGTACGATTGATCGACCGTTTCACCAGTTGATTTCTCCCTAAAAGCTTTCAAGTCAGCGGAAGGGCGTGAAATTGCTTTTGTCTCAATAAACGACGTTTCGAAAACGATTCTAGACTTGTTTGGCTTTAAATGAGGAACGGAACTGAATTGCAATAAAGTTGTTCTTGATCCGCTATTGATCACAATATTGGATCTGCATCGGGGCAAGCAGGTGACCGTGAAATGTCGTTGTTGAAATCCCAAAATAGTTCCAACGCAGTTGAAGTTGCATTTAATCTTGAACAATTTTCTACAATTAAACGATCGGGTCATTTTATAAGTTCGGAATAGAATTCAGTTTTCAAAAAATAGCAACGGTCACATTTGGCATTGGCTGTCTTCAAGTTGACAAGCAGTATATTTGGCATTTAGTATGCAAAGGCGCTGATCACTGAACGCCATTTTTCTTTCATTAATATGCAGAAGTAAATATTTGTCCGTATTTTCCGCCAGAACAATGAAAATAAAACCCGCTTATATTACAATGCATACTAAAAGTCACACTAATTCATATGACATTATGGCTCAGACTACAAACTACAACAACCGTGCAGGCAACAACAAAATGTGTCAGAATTTCAGGCAGCAGTGTCCGATGTCGATCGCGTTAAGCTATATTCAGTAACAAATCTGACATCGCGATCAGCACTTTTGGAAGTAGGCTAAAATTTGTTGATACACAGAGTTTAGAATTCAGAATAAATAGCCGAAAGTAACATCTAATTGAGAAGGAACTGTGCTCGGGACTTGTATTTATTGACACTCGGGACACTTAAAAAAGGATTTGCAGTCAAGGCTGTCATGATTTGTTCAGCTACCAACTCTTCTTACAGCAAAAATTGTAATTGTATGAAAGAGACAGTAGTTTCAACTTTTACCAAGATGTTTAGTATTTTATTTCGAAGTAACAACCACATACTTTGTTATGTTCAGTAACTTTTTCAGTTCAATATTTGAAACTTTTCAGGTTTTGAATGAATGATTTTGTTCACCCCAACAGTTCGAGGTTCTTTGTGTACATGTTGTCAAAACAACTATTACTATTCGTTTTCCTCGTGTTGTTTATATCGCTATATCGCCTCAGCCTGAGTTTTCTTATAGGTTCGCCTTGGCTTGCTGAGAGGTACTGCGAATCTTCAGATGACTACACGAGATGTTCAGAGCTGTTTGGCACTACATATACCTTATTTGTAGGTAGACAACCTTGACAGATGCCATCGCCAAGTAACGCTTCTCTGTCTAAATACCCTGTACTCCTCTTTGGTCGTTCTGTCCCCGTGCCCTGTCTGTTTTATTTTTCTCCCTTGTACTTTGTATTCCCTTTCTCGTATTGTTTTAGAATGGTATTATAACATCTTTAAGGCGTGGCGTGGCGTGGCGTGACTTTAATATGAGGTTATCTTACGATATCAGCGCTTGGTTGGGACGGATTGCCTCGAGTGAGGTTGCGTGCCGCATCACACAAGTCGAAGACGAGTGTGATGCTGCGTGCATCCTCACAAGAGGCAATACGTCCAAACCAAGCGCTGATATCGTGGGATAACCAATTTATCATATGCCCATGACCGTATATTTATGTAAAAGGTAATTAAAAATAAAGAAATTTTATTAGTTTTTGTCAGTATTTCGAAGAGACTATGTCTTTATATTCTGCCGCTGGTCTGAGCGCATTGATACATGTTTGTTTACAACAGCTGATCAAGTCGTCGATCGCATCGTGTCGAGAGTATACAGTCTAAACAGGATTATTTCAGCGCAATGTACCGCAGTTCAGAAAAGGGAATGCAGCAAATTTACTTATTCTGGTCACCGTCCCGGTGTTCGGGTGGATAATTAGTACACGGACAATATTGTAAGTTTGAATTCACTTAAATAACTCTTGCTGAAACATGGCTGACGTGAACAGGAACGACGAAGTAGCGCGAAATACAACAGATTGTAAACATCAACTTTTAATTTTCTACAACAACCTGTCCTGTAACTCTCTTTAGATCTGAAATAAAGGAACGTTAAATTCATATGTATAGTAATATGTTTCGTTTTATATCGGTAAATTTTGATTGAAGTGAAAAAGATGGATTTGATCGTTAAATGCAAGATGAACATCATAACATCAAAATCAAAAATAAAAAACAATTGATGACGTATAACGTGCCGTATCAGACTGATGTTTTACGTTCCACGTCACGACGCGTCAGAGGAGACACGGATACGGTCATGGGTATATGATAAAATAAGATTATACGTCCAATCGTAAACATCAAGACAGATCTCGATCTTACATTTACATGTCACACTTACCATTAAAATTTTACTGTGACACGTTGTAAATCCATCACAAGAAATTCTGTTGTTCCTTCATCGAGTGTTGACTACCGTCATCATTCTAAATATGACTCAAACATGTCTTTTTTTCGTTCAAAATTCTTAAACATCCTCGTATTACGTAATTTGGATCCTTATTATCGTTTGTCGCAAATATGCGTTGTATTCATAATTCATATCTTGTTTTTTTAATTGATAATTTTGCTGGTGCCTATGACCAACTAGTGCATTAGCCTACGTCAGAGACAAACTATTTTTGAGTTCGTAACATAAAAAGTCGATTGCTATCAAACTGTATTGTGTTTACTGCTATTGTTTATGGAATTTAATACTTTCAACGTGCTTATTTTAGAGCCCAGGAAACACTGCATTATAAATATAATAGTCGCGTTTTTATACATATTACAATGGAAAGTAAAAAGTTATGCGATTGATCTAAGGAATTAGATGGAATTTCTGCACAGCCTAATGATGATTTACAAGACAAGCTTGCCTCAAATTTCAACCACAAAATTTAAACAAAACATAGAGAGGCTGTCCTTTCATTTCCTCAATATACAAACTGATAAATAGTTTATATCACCGTATAAAAACATCGGCGAAAAACTTTTTAATAATCACCACGAACAAAATTTCATGAATACTATAACACGATTTCAGACAAAAGAGGTTTTGGAATATAGAATTATACAGGTATTTCCATGAATTCTCCATATCGAATTACAATGTTGACTGTGTCAATACCAATGACGTTTGAGACATGATCACTCCTGATTACTAATGATAATGTACCCGATCTGCAGTAATGTCGCCTTAGATGTTTTCACATCTACCCATCCTCTGACATTGCAAAATCTATAATAGCAATTATATACTCCCGCCAAAAGTCCGACTCAAGTAAACTTTGGACGCCATAATCTATTCAGCATCTCCTCGCGCAGGATGAGTGCAAACCTTCCCTTGTCCATTACTAACAGGGATGGGTACATTATTTCATGACTATTAAATCTGATCTGAATAAAAATGCTGAAGAATAGAGCTTTTCTCGGGAGTGACTTCGAATGTAAGAAGGTTAAACTCATGGCCATGTGAACCATTGGGCAAATTGTCTATGTCGGATATTAAAATTCCATTTGTTCGAGCATGCAAGGTCAGTAACTCGTTGCTATTCATGGACCCCACGCTTTTAACTGCTAAATATTTCAAGCTCACGCTCGTATTTAACAAGACAGTTTTATTTTATAATGTAAGGCTATACAATTATATGAAAATGCAGCACCCACCCTCTGCAACGCACTTTTTAGTGTTGTCTTTCCTTTACCACCGTAACCACACAGACAGATTTTCATGATATTGCGGCGGACACCTGGTTGCTTCATTAGGGTATCATATTCCTCCTTCAATCGATGTTGCTAAAAAGAAGCAAGTTATAAATTTATAAAATTACGAGATTAAGAAATTGCAAATTGCAGTGTTTTTCCTAGTACATCGTATCTAAACTTGAAGATAAAAAAATACGTTTAGTTAAGCAATGATAATGGTCTAGCTTGATACTTGTTGAAAGCAGCCGAGGCTAATCTGTCAATTAATATAACTCAGGCAAAATACGGATAATTATAGCACAGATTTATGTGAAGTTAAATTATATAAATGAGAAACAAAGTTTCAAAACGATTCTAATGACCTCCCAAATTGATTCGAAATCTCGAACTCGTTAAAATAATTATTCGAGTAACCTGTATTTAGAATTTTCATGAAGTTTAAAATTTTGTGTAAATTTTAGCACGTTGTTCAGCTAACCCTCAAAACTGCAAAGAAACACACTCAAAAGTTTCGTAACTCACGTACAATAGGATAGACTTTGCTTTCTGGCAAAACGTTACATATAAAAATATTTCAAATCGTTGTAAAATAAATTTGATTAAAGACATATACTTGTTTTATATCTATAAGGATAATATCTCAATCTTAGCATACGGTGAAACAGTTGAATGAAAATTTTGCAACATATATACATTTTCAAATAAAGGTTTATATAATTTCGGTTCATAACATACACATTACCTTTTGATAGTTAGCAAGCTCCGTTTTGATATTTCTATCAGGAGTTGAGGCGATTATAGACTGAAATAGAGTAACCAGCCAAAATGTGAAGATGCACACATATTTTAAAATGCAATGATAACTACGGAAAATAGGAAAGTTTTAAGTTTTCGAAAACTGATAGTTACTTTAATGACAAAACTTTCTCTCATTGTACACTTTGAGACCATTAGTTTTTGATCATTTGTTGCCGCTAACCATTACTTTACATTGACATATTGTTGTTCAATTGTCTCTCAATATCTGTAAGATTTGTCTCGTTTTGTATCTATTTAATCGATGTTAACCGATGTCTGTGTCAGTACAGCGAATATCAAAAACTAAATAAAGAAATTTTAAACTAGAATTTCTCAGACGTGTTATTTCCCGACAAAATGTAAAATATCTTACCTTGGTTACATCGTTGTTTCCATAGTAATATTCAATGAAAAGTTTTGCTACATCCTTCCCTCTCGATCGAGACAATTGTTGTTTTACCATATCAACTGGAAGTTTACCGCCCTGATTTGATTATTAGAAATTGCATGATTATTAATGCGCTGGATATACACTCACAAACACATTTTAGCAAACATCAGTTCTTAGCTAGTCGACTTCTTGGCTGTAGACATGATACGATGCCAAAAGTGATGAAACAACTAAATATAATGTCATTTCATCCCGTATTTTATTTCAATAATTTCAATGCTGTCTTCTTTTTTCAGGATTTTAGCATAACGAACGTGTATAAAACTTCTAAATTTGACATTTCTAAACATTCTCGAAATAAAAACAACAACAATTTTTCCGTCCATTGTATTGTGTTGGTTTTCGTTTTGAATTCAATGATCAACACATTACACAATACAAAGCCAAGGTGTACATTATAGTCATAACTTAAGGTGGCTGGAAAGGCTATTTTTGCACAAATTCTTTTGTCAGAGTTAATGTCAAGTTTCAAGAGTAAAATCAAGATATTTACTTCAAATTTGCAGGATAACTCTCTTAGTTAATACTTTCTCCAAAGAATATACAAATTGTATATTTGCAGCCATGATTTTGAAATATGACACCAGTTAATATTAAAATTTAATTTTTCATATTTTTTCACATATTTGAATTTAATAATAATCGGATAGTATTAATATTACCAAATTAGTTATAAATATGTTGACACTATTAATTGTAAGATTTGTATGGCAGGATATGTAAAGGAAATTTGTTTTTATGATTCTACATGGGTTTACATATCAAAAAATGATTAAAAATTATTTCAAATTTCAAAATACGATTTTTCAAAAAGTACTTCAAATACAGAAAAAATGTGTCACACATATCTTATTTGTAGCCTTGTCAATAGGCTGTAAAAATTTCATGTCCATATCTCATTTCAAAGGTTGGATTAAATTGGCATAAAATTATGTAGGAAAACTGTTATTCTGTCAAAAATGTTGAAAACAAGCCATATTTGCACCCCTCTTTTGAAGTCACAGAGCAGTTTTTTTGGTAAATCTCACTTTTGACACCTCTTTGACACTCAAAGAATCTAGAAATGCATTTACAATAGTAGTCACTCACTCTGAATGCAAGCACCGCCTTGTCAAACTTTCCTGAAAAACAGCAAATAATGACTTTCCCTTTTTAAACATTTTATTAAAAGCTAGGGGACCTCTACCATAGTTAAAACACTAAGGACTCCCTAATTTTTTCTTATTTGGTCAGTTTTTCAGAAGTTGCAACAGGCTGTAACTCTGCAATACCTTTGTGCCCAAATGTCTAGGTTTTTTTAATTCCATAGAGAATGTTGACTAGAGCATTTTGCAGCTATTTCAGCAAATTAAATGAAATACGGCTAGTTTTCAATCGCATTCGAACCCACAACATACGGCATCAGTTGCCTAGCTGAGAGGCCACAGAGAGAACCGCTCGTATTTATCTTCCACTCCACTTCCATTGCCTCAGTCTCATTAATTTCGATTCATGAGATAAATTGCGATAATGTTACATCGTTTAATTGTCATGCAAAAATCTTTGACTCTAAAACTGCTGACAAAAGCAATATAATGTAGGTCTGGACAGATTAAATAGATGGATTTTGGGTCACTATTTTATGCATTTAGTTAGGAGGACAGCGTTTCGTTTCGATCATGTGAGTTCAAATTATGTTGCTCAACACGTGTTACTAAGTCTTTGTGTGGGTCACTCTTGACCGATGGGAACTCCTCAAGGGCGACGCGTGAATTTCATTCAATTGATGTTGGACCTTATTCACCTTTGAATGCATGTGCATACGGACGCAAAAGACATATTGTAGCTTGCCTGTGTCACATTTTGTTACGTGAGAGAAAACGAAGAAAACGTGAATTCAGCAGTTTCCGTAAAAAACGAAATTTATTACGAAAAATAAAAATAATTGCTAAGTCAGGGATACAATACAAACTGTAAAAGTCTACAGGCTACTTATGTCAACTGGGACAGTCTCAGAGTTTTAACAGTCAGTAGGATGAATGAACAGTCTTTAGGCTCGCAGGCTTAGAGTTTCACAAAGTCCACAGTAAAAATCCAGCGTGTCAGTGAAGATCCTGAAGTCTTGAAATCAATACTGCTGGAGTTTCCAAAGACTTGAAGTAACACGCAAGTGACACGATCCCAAAATGTCTGCCTGCAAGCTGTGCCCGTCCCCTATTTATATCCATGATGTGGTTATATAATGGAATATAAGAACAATCTACAACATCTATTGACGTGCTAATTACTGCTCTAAAATAATCTCCCTTACACGACTAATCAAATTTCCTGAAAATTCCAAACATAGCTAATTGAATTCAAGGTCGTAATTATAAGGTCGTGAGGTCGTAAAGGACAGTGGCCTGAGAATGTTCTAGACTAATTAAACTCAGCTAATGTGTGAGGGGGGAATGACCTACATAACACACCCCCTCTTCAAAATAGAAACATTTTCAAAGAAAAATCTTTTTTTTTACAAATGTGATATTGAAATGTGAACAACAATAAACTCTTAATACGAATGAGACAGTCTGCAATTAAATTTTCTCTGCCCTTGATATGTCCAATGTCAAGTTTAAACTCATTTAACATTATACACCATCTTAGCAATATCTTATTTTCGCCTTTTAATTTCTGCAGGAAAACAAAATGGTTGTAATCAATATTTAGAGGTTATTACCCAATATCGCCTGTTCCTTTGTCGTATCAGCATGAGTGTCATTTGTGCTGCGTCAGACAGGAGACGAAGTCGAGTGTCTGACGCAGCAAAAATGACACTCATGCTGATACGACACTAGGAACAGGTGATATTGGGTAATGCCGATTTACCATATACCCATGCCCATAATTTTAGGGAATTTTTACTAATTGAACGAAAACCCTTTAATTTTGAGGCTTTACTTTATTACGCCTTGCGCATAAATATCAGAATGTTTATGTGAACAGGCTTCATTCATAAAGTATACGACAAAGATGTCAACATCACGCGCGACATCGCTGCAATTCGTCCACATCTCAATGAAACCCAAGAAGAAAGACACAGGGATACAAAAATGGTCATACAGAAGGAACATTTTAAGGTGCAATATGCTATTACAACTGTAACCGATCAAAAACTGCTCAGCTTTAAATCTATCCTGATTTAGATCGTCGTACGGCACGGAGCTCGCGCGGAGAGGGGACGCCATTTTATTAGTTTACCTTTAGAGTTGCCATGTCAACAGTCGTCGCGCGCGCGACAACGCTGTCACGCCACGCGCTCACTACCTGTTCGGTGGAGACCATGCACAGTGCAGGCGCCGTGCGAACGGCAAAATGTTTGCTAGAACTTGACCAAGAAAATACCATGGGAAAACATTTCAAGACTCAACGTGATATTTCTGTATTTTGCAAGCAGAAATACCCGTGTTCATCGAATCCCTTCAAGTTTTTACGTCGGCGACATCGCTTCGTAGGCAGGGAGCGGCAGCCATTTTGTTGTTTACGTTGTTTACCAACAAACTGCTAATGTAGTTCGGGAAAACCCTAAAACTGATGACGTTCATCGTGCATATCTCGACGTTTATCGTGAAATATCACGGCTGATATTTTACATTGAATGTCACTAGGATGTAGCAATATGGGCACGGGTATATGATAAAAACCACTATTGACTGGTTGTTCCGCAAATATTGTACTTTTTCCTGGAGAGGTTTTGCTGTACGGTTGTTTCACAGGCTTATTGTCGCTGGGACGTCTTGGAACAAGTATTCGTGGATCAGTTCTTTCACCTGTTGCTGTTCTGAAGGCTGGAGGTGTGCCAACTTTGTGGACTCCAGATTCTCAAGGATTTCTGAATTCTGGAATTTGACGATCCCAGCTTTGAATTTATAGTATTTTCACTCAAGTTAGTTTCACTATTGCTAATTTGATAATGGTTTGAAATGACTGCACTGACAGGTTGTGTTACAGTAGGATTATTCCTATCCAAATATGGCTTAAGCATACTTATATGGCATAACTGTTTTTGTTTTCGCCTTTCAGGTACGGTGTTATTACGATGTAATTTATCGCTTAACTTCTTAACAATTAGATATGGCCCAAGGTAACGAGCATTCAGTGGTTTGCCAGGAAGAAGGACAAGAACTTTTTTACCTGGTTCAAACTTCCTTTGAGGTGTTTTTATAGAAGATGATTTTCATTGACTCCGGAGATGACTTGAGGTACGAAAATCCCACACATATTGTAAAATATCCTGGCAATCATTATC
Source organism: Ptychodera flava (assembly GCA_001465055.1). NCBI lineage: Eukaryota > Metazoa > Hemichordata > Enteropneusta > Ptychoderidae > Ptychodera > Ptychodera flava. The sequence goes on along the minus strand of LD359313.1, from coordinate 28,531 downwards.
GTCTGATAGGAATTTCTTTTTAAAGAGCTAACGTGGACCACGGACTGTATATCAATATACAAGCTCAAATGGGCTGGAAACAGCGCTGCTTCTCAGTGTCAAAACAGTAGGTCCTAATCATATTTTTCAAAGTTTGATGAAATCGTTCGAGAGCACTCTGACTTTTTGGGTGATGGGTGGATGACCTATACTGTTTAAACCCTTGACTACCAAGGCGATTGTATTCCTATATACCAGGCCCCTTAAGTAAATATTGATAAAATCTTGGGTGTGTTCATTGCATGAACACTGCTTAGAGTAAAAATTAAGTAAGTACCAACAAACCATATATTTTCTGAATCAGCATGAAATTTCCCACTTTTTCATAAATAAGTTTTGTATTTCCAGGTCACGTGACTGATCACATGACACATCATGTGACCAGAGTTGGCAAAGAATATGAATATTTGAAGCATCAAGACGTGTTTTGAATCCATAAAATGACGCAAATTTGAATACAGTTTCAATTTTCATATTGTCTTTACATATATGTAATAATAACTACCCTTTACTTTATTTATAGATGTACCTATTTAAGATTTTAACTCACAAAAGGCAGAGTAAATGAACCACAAACATCAGCATCTGACATGATTCTGTGTTTGAAAATCAACACATTTTATATTTGTAAACACCTGCTTCACGTCTTTCTTGCAGAAACACGCATCTAAATTGGTTATGATTTATCAAAAAATAATTCACAATATTTAAAAATACATTTTAGGGAACAACATATCACATGACCAAACACATGACCAGTCATGTGACCAGTCATATTGATAATATGGCTGCTATAAAATTTCACTGGCTTATAGTAGAAAATTGTACTTCCTCTAGTTTCATTCACGAGTATTGCTGTCAATAGAACATATTTACATACAAATCATTTGTTTTCAATAAATAAACATCTCTTTTCATTGAAAAAAACAAACAAACCATAAACATCTTCGCGATCGTCCGTACTTCTGAAAACTGTAAACAATCAGCGCGACGCTTCTGTGATCAGCCTGACCTTTCAGGGTCGAGGTCATGGGTCACGACATTTGCTTCCGGATTTTGGCCATACTCGGACGTACAGGGGTGCAATAACATTCAGGCCAGATCGGAATACATCAATCTTAGTTTCGCTGCGTGCCAACGCCGAAATTACGGGATTTTTAGCGACATACGAAGCAAATACGCCTATTTAACTGTGCCGGATATTTCCGGCACTCAAGGTATATGGTAATTCAATACGATGCCGGAAATATCCGGCGCCATAGGTAGTCAAGGGGTGCCTAGCTGATCAATGACTTGTTGAAAATTTGCGGACATAAAGTTGGACCCTTGATCAGACTGGACACATTTTGGGAGGCCGAATAACGTGAAAAATTTGACTAAACCTTTCACTATAGTCTTTGTCTTTATATTTCCCAGTGGTATGGCTTCTAGGATTCGAGTAGATGTACACATAATTGTCAATATGTACTCATTTCCTGATTTTGTTTTTGGTAGGGGCCCAACATTGTATAAGAGTATACTACTAAATGTTTCTTGGAATGCATTAATTGGCTGTAAAGGGGCTTTTTGGATAGTCTGATTTGGTTTTCCTACCATTTGACATGTATGACAAGTTTTACAAAAATGTGCTACATTTTGCCTGAGATTAGGCCAATAAAAAAGACTGAGGATTTTATGATAATTTTTCCTGACTCCTAAATGACTAGCCCAGGGGGTTTCAAGGGCCAGGCGCAATATTTCAGCACGATAGGACTTTGAGACGGCAATTTGATGTTTTATAGCCCAATCGGCATCAACCAAAATATCTGGAGGTCTCCATTATGCATGAGAATACCAGATTTATATAGTACGAAAAGGACTTTCGGAAGTTTTAACTTCGTCATCAACCCTGTCAAACAAATACAAAATATATGGGTTTTTGTGTTGTTCTGCAATGGGTTTTGATGTAGAAAAGGTCTGACCTTGGTCAGCAGACGTTTTACTTGAAGTTACAAATCCATTAGGGATAACGGAATGATCTGTATCAAACACCTGACTGAGAAAGACGTCATTTTCGGAGTATTTTGATTCTCAGAAGTTCTCTTTGATATTGCTCGCATAACGGCACAAGAAGGATATATATAATCCAGGAATTTCTTCCTCAATAGGCTATGGATCCTGATGTAAACTAGGATTATCGGTCATATGTAAATTAGTAATGACCTTGTTCCAATCAAGGTAATTTCCAAGTAAAGATGAATACCTTCAAAAGGCAAAACGACGTAATATTTAATGCCAAAGGTCCAGAAACAAAGCCTGAAGACAAATAGACATGATGGAGAGGAACACAGATGTAGTCATTACAATCTACCCCCTTAATAAGAACTTTTGAACCAGAAAATGACTTTTCAGAAAACGGCAGAGTATCTGTCGACAAAGGAGACTGGGAAGCCCCGTCATCTCTTAAAAAAATGACAGGTGTAGCAGAAGACAAATCACTTAAAAGTGATACAAAACCATCGTGAATAAATGGTTCAAAAATAGCCCTAATGCTATCCTGAGAAGAATTGACCTCAACCTCATTAATTGGGGATAAGAGGGGTTTAACCTCATAGAATGTGTTGCGCACATTAGTAAACTCTAATTGATATAAAGAAGAAATAAAGCCATGAGTGACGTGAAATGGCCGTCTTTCTTACATTAACTACAAGAAAGTGTATCAAATTGTTTGCCTTAAGTGGATAGAGATTTGGGATCTGATGATTTGGGAGTGTTACTTGAACTTTGCGAACTGTTGTCATTTGATTTTCTACTCTCCTTTGAAAAATTATTGAATGAAAAGGAGGAGTTAAACTTCCCTGCATTGTTTCGGTATGAAAAGGACAGGGATGGTTTGCTGACAAATGAAGTTTTTTTGGGTGAAAGAATAATCATCAACCAAAAGTGCAGCAACCTCTAAGTATCTGCCTTTGGTTCATTAACAAACGTCTTGATGTCACTCCGAACGCACCTTTTAAATTGCTCAATCAAAATAAAGTTGACGAAATTTTTCATGACCCTAACAGATTTTCTCGGAAGAATACAATTTTTGACGGTGAGCTTCAGGCACCAACTCATAGCCCTTAAGTATTAATTCACAGAATCATAATATGAAGCCTGGTTTACAGACAACTAAATATAAATTTCTCTGGCTTTACCCTCTAAAGCACTTTGCAAAAGCACAGATCAGGACTCCCTTGGCAAAATCAGACTCTGAGCAATTTTCTAAAAAAAAAGTGGTGACATATCCTAATATTAAGTTTGAGTTTCAAATTAGAATATATAGACGGTGCCATTAGCCAATATCCAAAGCGTGCACGTGATCACGAATGCAAGTCACGTTTATGATAATAGACTTAAGACAGAGAACAAATTAAACTGCAAAAATTTCAAAGCCGATAATCCTTAAATTATACGATTACGCAAATTGTGATATAATAAGGCGATTGAAAATTCAACAAGGCATCGTTGATGACACAGTCCCAACTTGCTAATGGGTACTTGAATTACAACTCCTTACAGAGGATAGAGTCATGTTTATTAATTGGGCCAGTGATAAAGAATGAGTTCCATGGTGGTTATAACGTAAACAAATATCAGCTGCCACAAAAATTACAAAATGTCATTAAATAAGTCAATTAGTAATTAACTGGCAAGAGGTTGCCGAATATATTTGCAATCGATTTTAACATTGACTTATTATCACATGTACCACATTTCATTACCGCTAAATGTCGTTAAATTGTATAACAGCACTGTGAGATCAACATCTGTACCAAGTTCCATCAAACTTGATGTATTTCTGGACATACAACTCTAAATACAACTCAATGAATATGTAAAATAAAAATGCATTAACATGACACTGCTAAGCGTCTTTATTCAAAGTTCAAGCAATGTGAGCTCAACACCTGTACCAGGTTACAAAAAAATGATGAACCATTTCTTTGTCAGCCTAATTACAGAATTTATTAAAAATGCAAATCGGCAGTAAATTAACATGATGCTACTACATATCTATGCACGCCATTACACTACGTAAAGATCGACATCTGCGCCACGTTTCATCAAATTTAATGCAGCATTTTAGACATATCAATTAATTTTGAAGTTTTATCAAATATGAAAATGAGCAATTAATTGATATGATACTGCTATGTCTTCATACAGTATGCACGCAAGGACGCACACATGGATATGACCAAACCTACAAGTCCCCGCGGACGATGTCGGGGTAGTGGGATAGGCTGTGCAACACCCTTTTATCAATTACCAAAGTCAAAATAATTAAATCACGTTAAAAACTATCTACTGTTGATTGACCAATCAGAGTGCTCAATTCAGGGTGTTTTATTTACTCATAAAGCCTTGGTCACCAAATTCCAGAAACGAATGACAGCGCGGTAGTAAAGTACTGTCCAATCAAAAGTGAACATGTCATATTCTGTAGACATCTGGTACGTTTTAATATTCAAATTTGGTAACACAGCGGAAACCAGCTGCAACACAAAATCTGCTGTGCCCTAGGGCATTTATATAATGTGCCCTAGGGCATTTATAGGATGTTCCATTACATTGGAAGGCTATTTCACAAATAAAAGTTTTAATTTATATCCTAAACATGTTACATTGACAAAGGGGACGGTTGACGTAAACACACTGAAAACGAAAATATATCAGTTAGGGGCGATAGTTTTTAAGTCGGATAAAACCCTCGTACTCGGGCTCTTCTGGTATATAAAGTCCAACCCTACGATAAAATGTCTCGGCCTGCGGCCTCGACATTTTATCGTTTGGTTGGACTTTATATACCAGCAGAGCCCTAGTACTCGGGCTTTATCCTATACTTAAAACTGAAAATGCTGTTCATGTTGTCCAATCCGATCGTCGCCATATATAATATTTGTACTATCGGGAGATGAAAAACTGATAATGATGTAAAAATGATGTTGAAATAAAATGTTAAAATAAACCTTATATATCTAAAACACTGAAAATGTCAGAATCAACAACATTGTAGATGGGGAAACATAACAAAAGTTAAACATTCATATATCTTTAGTTCAAAAAATCGTGTACTTTGAATGGTTTGACATGTTTTTTTGGTTTTTTGGTTTTTTTCTTTTAATTTACCGTTATGCATTCCATTACTATCTCATGTAAACATTTCTTCGTCTCTGTTCTACCATGGCAGTGTAATTACTAATCATGCAATATACAAGTCTAAAAATATAAAGCATCCCATTGTTGATGTTGACGATAAAATGCAATCGTTCTCTTATGCATAAAAGAAATGTCGTCTTTTTAGATCAAATATACTTGTTATTAATATAGATACAGCAACTGCTACTATGTGGTAAACGCCAACCGTATTTTGAAAAATAATCAAAGAACATTTGATTTAGTAGGTATAAGGTAATATACGAAATACGACACGGAGGCAGAATGTGCTAATATATTTCCACAATTACTATTAATAAACCATTATTTTCTTAAACATAGAAATCATGATGAAACGTAACAGCGATTTCTGATCATCGGATTCTTGTAGCGGTTACTAATATGCCCAAAAAAATTTTATAGGGGAAGCGACGCCAAATTAACTGCCAGATTTAGTATAGTAAAGAATAGATGCACCAAAGAGATGCATTGCGTTGAATATTTTAATGATTGTATTCTACAATGTATTTCCCGGAAACATACGTTGTCGAAACTTTCATGAGGTAAATTGTGTGAAATGGTTTTATGGGAAAATATAGAGCAATTATGAAATATCTCGTGTACGATATTCCAATAGGAGAGGCACAGATCTGATGCAATTAAAATATAGTTTATACTTCAGAAGTAATCTCTGACCAAGATACCGCCACTTGTACCAGAGAGAGAGCAACTTTTACTTTATTCTTGTACCGGTTGTCATACTGCGTCTGTCACCTGCAGTGATGAATGAACAAGGTCCCTGAAACACTCCATAGACATGTCCATGGTATTCCCCAAACATGATCCAAGCTTTTGGACGCCTTCTCACTGTCCAGAAAGTGTTATACCGCCGGTACTCAGCTAGATACGTCGGAAATATATTAGCAAATTTAGGCTTCTTAGCAATACTAATAAATACCAAATGTGTCGTCAATTGTTTTCTCTATCTGGTATCTGAATGATATAGGAGTTATGGTGGCATAGAACGCCGAACCTACCGACATTTGGCTCTGTGTAGATAATCAGTGAGCATACATTGAGATATATTCGATGATGACAATATGTCATCATTGGCGTAATTACAATTTAAGATTATAGAACGTGGGAGCGGAAATTCTGTGATGCTTCTACCGTCTATGCTCAGACTAAGGTAAGCGAAATACAAGGAAAATATTACGTGCAACGACATTTCGCCGATTGGCAAACGTGAAAAAGACTGAGCGTAGCTATAAGGAACAACAAGAGAAGAAGATTTTTTATACAGATTTTTTTAACAGTAAACGTACTGTGTCAACAGTCATTTGTACACCGGCCTTTTCATTCCAAGACTCAGGCAAAGTTTACGTCAATGAACGTGGCCCTGGTTTAACCTGACACAGTGCTTCCTCGAGCGAAGACGAGTGGAAACACGCACAATAAAAGATAACTAGAAAGCATTTGCAAGCAAAAGCGAATTTCCAGAGACCAGAGCAGCGGAAGAAAAGAGAATGTGTGACGAAGATTGGTGCAGAATGAAAGAGTACTTGGGATTTTAATATGCATGCACGTACCTAGGCTATAGTGAGGGCTGAAGTTCATAGAGCAGTGCATCATTGTAACTGTAGTATGTCTGTATGGTATGGGCATTGTAGATGGCAGAGTTGGTAGACTTGACATAGATATGGTCTAGGGGGCTGCCTTTGAGTTTAGTTGGTTTGGTGATAACTTGAACAAAGTTGAACTTTGACATAACCTATTTTATAGGGTGAATTTGTTGTACAAGGAGATTTTAAATTACAGTACAAAGTAGCTGCAATGATTGCGAAGCAAGAGGTCGCTCGCTGAATTTCACGTTGAACGCTAACCCTACACTGCTACAAGGCCCTATGCCATGGGCAATTGGTCGTTCAATTTTCCAAAAAACCATTTGGTTTCGAACAAAAACCAGGGATCAAAAAGTGCAGTCGCCTACTTTGGGTTGGGTTCGCGTTCAACGTAAAATTCAGTGAGCGGTCGACCATAGCGGTAACAACAGACTACAACTAACAGCGAGGCAGTCCAGGGAATTATAGTACTCAGATTACAAATGCCTACATGTACGGTACAAAACGCAACAGATACATACGGGTGCAACAACGCACGGAAATTTATATCAGACGAGGGGAGACATCGGACCCAAGCCGTTGAACTTGAAAACCGAGACCACATGGCTACCCACTCAGCTCCGGACAATCAAGAAAGAAAGCCTCGTATATGTATATGAATATTTCAGTGTTGCAGCCAGGACGCGTCCTTGCGACAATGTCCCTAAATGAAACCCGTTGTCCCATATTCTTGCATTCAGTGGGTCACCTCGGGCGCACTCTTGAGTCCCGCTGTATTAGGTGTAGTCTGCCAGTAATATCTATTACTGACGATGACCTTTGTTTTGCATATTATTTTGAGGCATACACTTACGTCCTTTTGGAGCTGGCTACGATTAAAAGTATTTAAAACACTGCACTTGATATCATAATTTGCTTGACTGTAGTCCGTCTGAGCTGTGATTGGCGGCAGATACGTATACTGCTACAATTGCCTGGAATTCAATCATAGCAACGCGGTCCGGATAGCTTGGATTTTTTCAGTGAAATTAATTTGTTACAAAAAATACAAAATTTGATTGACAACTGACTCATGTTGTCCCCAAAATATGCACAATGTCCCCCAAAATAAACGATAGTGGGACATAGTGTCCCCTGGTTTAAAATTCCTGGCTGCAACACTGATATTTTTGGCAAAATGTATAATACAGTTATAAAACCAATCTTCAAAATGCGATCGCTCTCCGAAATGTCACAATATCTAAGCTCTTGAATGATCAAGAACGGTCGCTATGCTTGAATCACCGCAAAGCAAAAATTCAACATGTCCGCCAGACCAGTCGAGTCTAAACCTGGAAGGCGAATGACGTAACAGTATAGCGCCACGTAAGGCGGGTATCTAGAGAAAAATAAAAATCAAAAAGCAACAAGAAACAAAGCGAAAGAAAGCAAGAATTATTAATAGCTGAACGCAATTTGATATTTGTGCAATGCAAATAAAAAAAAAGCAAACAAACAAACAAGAAATCTCCGTGAAACCAATGCGAGCTGGGCGAGGACGCCATAAGCGTGTCGCAATGCATTCTGGGTAATGAAGGTAAAATTTGTATATAGCATGTTCTATGGTAGTAATTTGAGAAATAGAGAGAGAAAGAGAGAAAGGAAGAAAGAAAGAAAGAAATCATTGAAAGTGAGCAAAAACTGACAGTTCCAGAGCTGGTCTCTGGAACTAATAATATATATATAAATAATATAGCAATTTACTCTTATTTTAAAGCAGAACCATTAAAGTTTGAAAGTTTGATACGAATGATGCACCGTACTGAGTAACGTTAATGCATGTGTGACGTAGCGTCATGTGATTATTATTCATGAGCTGTTATTACTATTCATGAGGGCATGTATATCTCTCTAAGCCCACGTGTACTTAAGTCAGTCTCCAGCTTACCACCACTCTATGTACGTAGCTTAGAGCTTAGTGTAATAAAGTAGCATCTTAGATTATATAGTACTCGCTGTTTCCAGTCGTCTTTACATCCCTTCATCATTGGATTACCAGCCTTGCCGGCCCTGACACGCTACCACATAACCAACTATACCAACGTAACCTCGGTTATATCACATTGGTGCCAGCTTAAATGGGATTCTAACTCACATTCTCAAGACGGACTTGGAGGAAACCTGGTTGTAATGAAGCTTAACCTGTGAGTACTTCTAAAACATTATAAGCCGTATGTAAGACAGACTCGGAACTTTGACAAATAACTGTGTGCTACTAAAAGCTGAGAGGCTCGGAACGAATGCTTCTATGGTTGTTGTAACCTGACTTTGCTACAAGCAGCAAGTTAAATATCTGCCGGAACTTTGGAAAGTTATCTGCAGGGGGAGACTGTTGTCATTTTATGTATGCATTGGTATATGGTATACCATCATAGCAGAATCTCCGATACCTGAGATATGATCCAGTGGAACTGAATTTGCTGATCAACTTAATACTGGTTCAGATGTTGCCGTGTGTACGTAGCTGATAAACCAGAGACGGAAAGTTGGATTTTGTGAGCACTGTCGACCTTGCGGAGAAATCAACCATAAGACAGTAGAAGCAAGTTCACAGAAGACGGACGACAATTAAGAAGACAAAAGAAATTTTGTGTGAAGTGAACTTAATTGAACTCTGCAGTGGACACTGTCTTAGAAGCAACCGGACTTGCTTATTTATTATGACTTTGAAATTTCTTGAAAATTTCTGTGTGCAGAGAATTTTCACAATCTTTTTGTTTCAGTGTTTAATTAATCTTTCAGTATACGCGGGAAGACACACCCTGTTGACGCAAAAGACTGTAAGTACTAAAGTGTGGAATATGACAAGGTCTGAGTAAGCAGTCAGGAGACGAAGTCGTCTAATACTGTATATGACTACTTTATTGTATACTAATATAATAGACAGTGGCTACATACAGTGAAGCATAACACTTAGGTGAGAGACCGTACATAGAGTCCAGTCACGTGAAGTGTCTCTGTTGAGGGTGGAAAAGTCTCTGATTAGGGAAGGCGAGGTTCCCGTAGATAAAGCACTTTTGGCGGGAAAAGTGTCTATAAGTCATGAGAAAGGCACATGATGGATAAGACATATTAGCAGATGGAATATCTGGTTGGTAAAATAAACAGTGATAGGAAGGAGTGCTATCTGAGTATCTACAGTAAGACACTATGCTAATATGACGTAATACAAGAATATATTTCCTAACAACTTATATTATATGGGGTTCAGCCCTTAGTGTCGTGCCAGGCGTTGAGATTAAAAATGTTATTTGTATCGATTCATGATTAGTAATCATAAAGGATAAAATAGAATTAATTGTTACTTTCTATATACGTTTGTACAAGTATGACCGGTTTACCGTCTGATGACAGTTCACGTACACGATGTCAGACCCTGTAGGTATAGATTTTCTGTTCTGTGTAAAAAAGTTTGACATAAATTGGCAATTTTTACCATGATTACTATCTATTGTGTTTAACAAGGGACGTATTGTGCCATCATTAACTTTGCAATAGTAAATGTACAGCCCAACTTCCGATATTGTAAGCTGAAAACCAGCGTTACTTCTAAAAACGGGCAAATTTTGACACAGAGGGCACCTTTCTAAGATTCAATCCCAGCATTCTTTGCAAATGTTCTTGTTCATATGCATGATAGTTTTCTCACTTCTTCTATTTTTAGGCGTGATAGTAACGATATTTTGTATCAGCGACAGGGTTGATAATAGTGATTACTCGCTTATAAAAAGATATATTTTATTAATGGCATGTTATAAAATAATAGCGTGCAAGTTTCAAATTTGTTTATTTACAAGCACTCAAAAAAAACATGGCAGCGCCCGCGGAAGAAGGGTACACTTCCGGTTACTCGAATAGTATATTATAAATATGCGCATGCATAGTCAGTAAGCCGCTGGCGCGACTAATATAAACACTTATTGAAACAAAGTCTTAACGATCTAAAGATAGGTTGTTTATCCTGGGGTTAACGCCCCTTAATGAAGTAACTGTGCAAATCGTACGACAGGAAATTTGCATTGCTGTGATTGTGCACTTGTGTATCTTTTCATAGCAATGAAAAACAAAGATAAGAAGCCGTGGGAAATACTATCATTCAGTTGCATTCAATCAAGAAATTTACACTAACTGGGTGGAGTCAACACACTTTGTGGTTGATACCATTGCATTCTAGGGGTGACCAGGTAAGTGCATATCTCTTACTACAGCCGTGTGCTAGTGAATGAATGAGTATGTCTGATACGGAGGGTGAAGTAAGCTTTCCCAGTATGACAGAAAGCCAAGGGCTGACAATTAAACAAGAGCCTATCGATGATTTTGGCGCAACAAATGGTTTGAGTGGAAAAAAATTAGCTGAAAACCTGTTGCATCAAAAAGAAATTATTCAGCTCAAATTAAATCTGTATAAACAAGAGCAGGCAAATCACACGCAGCATATTGAGAGAGAATACGGCTAGTTTTCAATCGGCTTCGAACCCACAACATACGGCATCAGTCGCCTAGCGGAGAGGCCACAGAGAGAACCGCTCAGCTAAATCCCCTTTCTCAAAAAAAGAGTGGTTCAATAGCCGGCTAAGTTCTTACATTGTTCTGACTGAGACCGCTCCACACGTTGTAGAGTTCGTGAAGCACTCACTCACACATGCTCACTTTCACACATCGCACATACAAACTTTATCGAAGCCAAGCAACGAATACATCGCTTTAACCAGGCGAACGATAACCTCGGGGACAATTCTGTCCACCAGCAGAGTTACCAACCCAGAGTAGAAAATACGGCTAGTTTTCAATCGGCTTCAAACCCATAACATACGGCATCAGTCGCCTAGCGGAGAGGCCACAGAGAGAACCGCTCAGCTAAATCCCCACTCTCAAAAACGAGTGGTTCAATAGCCGGCTAAGTTGTTACATTGTTCTGACTGAGACCGCTCCACACGTTGTAGAGTTTGTGAAGCACTTACTCACGCATGCTCACTTTCACAGAAAATATGGCTAGTTTTCAATCACGCATGCGTCTGAATGCAGAAAAACAGAAACATGAGCGAGAAAAAGAATTTCGTAAACTTCAACCAAAGGCAGAAAGAGAACAACGCAAACATGATTTGAAAATGAAAGAATTAGATGTACAACAAGCGAAAGCAAATTCGCATGATACGGATCGTGAGTTCAATGATTGGACTGCTAAGCTCCCTCAGATCAAAGAAGGTGACAATGTTGACACACATTTGCGTACATTCGAGAGGCTAGCTCGAACGTACAGTTGGCCTTAGCGGATTTGGCCAAAGAAATTAGGTCCGACTCTTGTAGGTAAGGCCCAGGAGGCATATTCTAGGTTGAAAGAAGACGATGCCCTGGATTATGATAAGGTCAAAGTTGCTATACTTAGAAAGTATGAGCTCACCAGAGAGTCATAGAGAGTTAAATTCAGAGCTTGCAAACATACAGATGAGGAGACATTCTGTATGTGGGGTGATATTGTTGCAGATACATTTGACCGCAGGATGGAAACAAGTGGGGTTCCGTCCTTAAGTGGTGAAGAAAAATATGAACGGGTACGTGAACTATTCATAATGGAGCAATTAGTTGAAGGCGTGCCCAAACAAATGCAAACATGGTTGAAGGAAAGAGATCCTGAAAGTATAAGGAGTTGGTAAAACTTGATGAAACATATAAATCTGCACATTCTGGCGCTGCTAGTGATCAGACTGAGCGGAAGCGGGGTGTCAAAAGTTTTAACAATAAAAATAAGCAGCAAAAGGGTGAGGGAAAGAAGTCTGATAACTCATCCCAGAGTGGTGAGAAGTCAAAGCCCTCAGCTGCATGTTATACTTGTGGGAAAACTGGTCATTTGGCAAGAAATTGTCCCCAACAAAAGTCTGATAAAAATGCAGGTTCAGCAAAGACAAAGGTCGTTGGTCATGTCAAAAGTCAGGATGACAAAGGCTATGATATTTGGGCTGAATTTGGTAATGATTATCTACTTGGGAGAAATACTTACCTTGGGTGTTCAGACGGTAAACCAGTGAGTATTCAGAGGGACACAGCTTGTTGTCAAACCTTGGTAAAGCCAGAGTTTGTACAACAATCTAACTATTTGCCTGGAAAGACTTGCAATATTAGTTTTGCAGACAAAACAGTGCACGAGGCGCCTGTTGTCAAAGCCCACATTGAAAGTGAAATTTTCACTGGACCTTTACGTATGGGGGTATGGAGAGGTATACCCAAGGAGGTTCTGCTAGGTGAGGACATGCTTGCCTTGCAGGATCGCCGTGCGTTAGTGGTCACAAGTCGTCAAAAGAAAGCGCAGGAGGAGCGCGAGGCTATAATTAAGTGAAATGAAATGGCGTCTGGCGTGAAAGCAATACCTGTTGAGGAATTGCCGACTCTCAGTGAAGCGGAAGAAAGTGATGATGACTTCGATGAGGAAGCAGAATCATCTGATGAAAGTAACAGTGCTTCAGAACACATTGACAAGGTCAATGAAATCCAAGAGGTAAATGGGTCATGTGACGAACACAATTATTCACTGGGTATCTCTAGATTGTTTGACGATGACAATTTAAACGATTGGAAAGCGGCTGATGTAAACAGTGAGAGTGAGTGTAATGATACCTCCCATGATGCATCAGCCCTTAACGAGCCGTTTGTTGAGACTTTATCAGATCTGAGTGACATCAGTGATGACAAGGAAAGTGATGACGTCACTTCGAAAGTGTCAAAGAATATTTCCACTGGATTGAAATGTCAGCAGGAATATGCTGAAATATTAAGATTAGATCGGGACAAGTTAGAGAACTTCAATCGGCCGATCTTACTCTTGCAAAGGTGCGAGAGCATGCAGATGCAAATCAATTGTCTGAAAATCAAACAGGATTTTTCTGGCATGAGAAGTTATAGTATCGTTAGTGAATTACTTCACATAAAGTGCGTGAAGTTAGACAAATTGTAGTACCAGCTGAATGTCACAATGCATTGTTGAGAGTGTCACATGACATACCTCTGTCAGGACACCTTGGCATTGAAAAGACTAAACAAAGGCTGCTACAATACTATTATTTACCCGGTATTTTTAAGGATGTTGCAGAATACTGCAGGACTTTTAGTCAACATCAAAAATCTGCAAGACGGAGAGCGTCTGAGAAAGCGCCTCTTGTTTCGATGCCTATTATAAATATACCGTTTGAGTTAATCGCAATGGATATTGTGGGTTCATTGAAAAGAACTTGACGTGGAAATAAGTTTATTTTAGTCATCGTGGACTATGCAACTCTGTATCCAGAGGCTTTGGCTATGCCAGACCAGGAGGCCAAGACTGTTTCAACAGCGTTGATCGAAGTTTTTAGTCGGATGGGACTACCTGGTGAAATTTTGACAGACCAGGGTACAAACTTCATGTCACGCCTGATGACTGATATGTGCGCAAAAGAACATTGAAAAAGCCCAAGCACGACAAAAGAGGTTGGAATGATAGAGGAGCAAGGAAACATTCTTGTAAGAATGGTGATAAAGTACTTGTACTCTTGCCTTCCCCTCACGCATAAGTTGAGTTTTCAGTGGCAAGGACCATTCACTGTGGTGAGGAAAGTCTCAAACGTTGATTACAAAATTGAGCGAGGTGGCCAGAGAAAACCAAAGCGGGTTTATCATATCAACATGCTGAGAGCATGGAAAGGGAGAAATAAACAGGTGTATTTTGTTGACACCGTTGATGCTGTGTGTAATAAGGACATAGAAAACTCTATGTACTACACACCGGAGGATCAGAGCACAGAGACTTGGAGAGATGTAGTTATTGCGGATTCGGTAACTGTGGATCAGCGTGCGGAACTGTTACGCTTGTTGCAAGAGTACAGTGATGTTTTAAATTGACGTGCCCGGTTTTACTGATCAGGTAGAACACGATGCGATAACTACTGACAATACGCCAATTTTGTCAGAAACCATATCGTCTACCGCAGGCAGCTAAACAGACGGTTAAAGAGTGACTGCAGAAAATCCTGAAAGCTGGAATTATTACTGAATCAAAGAGTCCCTATGCGTCGCCTCTCGTTTTAGTTAAAAACAAGGCGAAATTTGATTTTGCATTGACTATAGAAGACTGAATCAGGTTACGGTATCTGACGCATATCAGATGCCTAGACCAGATGAATTGATTGAGGAAATCGCTGGATTGAATTATATATCGACGATCGATCTCACAAATGGATATTGGCAAATTCCCTTTAGCAAACGTGCTAGGGAGAAGTCCGCCTTTATCACTCCTTTTGGACTGTATGAGTTTACTGTTATGCTGTTTGGGATGAAAAATGCGCCAGCCACTTTTCAGAGGCTAATGGATAAAATATTTAATCAGCCCAGAGAAAAGGCATATATGGATGACTTAGGTTCGCATGATCATTCATGGAAAGATCATGTTACACACTTGCGTAGCATATTTGAGAGGTTGTGTAGTTGTAAACTAACTGCTAGACCAACCAAAGGCTATCTTGGTGGCAGTGAGGTTTCTTTCATTGGTTACTGTGCTGGAAGTGGAAAAATCAAACCTATGGCAGATAAGGTTAATGCTGTTGTCAATTATCCAACACAAGTGACAAAGCGTGACGTCAGATCATTTTTAGGATAAGCAGGATACTACAGGAAGTTTATCCCAAATTTCTCTGACATTGCGACCCCATTGACTGAGCTGACATGTAAAAAAAGCCCAGCCAATGTTCAATGGACTCAGAATTGTGTGAATGCTTTCCAGAAGCTGAAAGATGCTTTAGCATCATCACCAGTTCTGGAGGTTCCAGATTATAATAAGCCGTTTGTGGTGCAGACAGACGCGTCTGGCCATGGTATTGTTGCGGTTTTGTGTCAGTATAATGACAAGGGAGAGGAACATCCGGTTCAGTATATTAGCCGAAAACTCCTCCCCAGAGAGAGATATTATCAAACTATAGAAAGAGAGTGTTTAGCAATTGTTTGGGCTGTAGAAGCTTTGAATCCTTACTTGTACGGGAGAGAGTTTACAGTTCAAACAGATCACAATGCGTTGGTTCGGTTAGACAAAATGTGTAGTAAAAATCGTAGGTTGTTGCGATGGAGTTTAATACTGCAAGAGCATCAATTTAAGATTGAGTACAAGAAGGGCAACGAAAATACAAATGCAGACGCATTGTCGCGAATGTGGAGCTCGGATGTACTGTAGTGTGTGAAGGTGCATGAATGATGTAGTGACAGGGCTGTAGTGACCTTATATACACTGTTTTCGAAAATGCATGTTGAATTTTCAACCCTTATGGTAATGGTGTTTGCCCAGGTTGCTGTACCTGACTTAGTCAGTAGTTTTTTTTGTCATGTACTGTCTTTTAGATTCAGTAGTATTAGCATTGTATTATTTCATTATGATTTTTGCTGATTTTCTGAATTATTTTGCCATACTAGTGATGTAGACTCCCTGTCTCCATCAAAATAAGGAGGGAGGAATGTGACGTAGTGTTATGTGATTTTTATTCACGAGCTGTCATTACTATTCATGAGAGCATGTATATCTCTCTTAGCCCACGTGTACTCAAGTCATTCATGAGGGCATGTATATCTTAGCTTAGCGTAATAAGGTAGCATCTTAGATTATATAGTACTCGCTGTTTCCAGTCGTCTTTACATCCCTTCATCATTGGAATGCCAGCTGTGCCTGCCTCGACACGCTACCACATAACCGACAATACCAATGTAACCTCGGTTATATCACAGCATGTTTGTTTAATTTCATACATTAATTATCTATGTATGCATTTACATAGGCAAGTACGATATTTTAAATCATGCCTTTATCGATATTTTATAACATATGCGCATTGTTGTGATTTTGTGATTGTGTTGTGATTGACAGTAATTTTGTTGTAGCAAAAGGATTGTTTTTTATTGCCAAGTGAAGAGGCGTTTGTCCATTCTGCAGTGAAATATAGATATACGGTATTGAGGAATGATATGAATGATGTAATTAGTCAATGACATCGAAAGACAGCCATTTTTCAACATTCTCATCTAACTTCCTTGGTTTTCATTATTGAAAATACATAAAGTTACCATAATCAACAACAAGGATGAGAGTGTTTCAATCTACAATACAAGTGATTTGCTGAATAATGTTGTAGAACTGACTGTGTACTAACCAATTTAGCACAACCACTGTTTTGTGGTACCAAGTGTTGGAAGAATGTTTGTTATTGCTGGTTTGTATTTTATATTTTCATGAAAACATACGTTCGAAGTTGATGACCAAATCCTTCAAGATATAAAATGAGGCAGGGTCTAGCTGTGCAATGCCTCTCTTAATATATACGACTTTTCAAATGTGTTTTTTATATTCACATCAGCGAATTTGGAATTGAACATGATATCTACGTAAACTGCAAGCTAATGCCATTCAATTGCACGTGTTCAGGAAAATTAGGCGTTTTTGCTTAATTTTACTGATTCAGTGACTATATGTGCATTCATATAGGCAAATAAACATCACAACCGTCCCACACGTAGTAAAGATACGGCTGTGGTGTTGACTTAATCAATTACTCCGCTGATGCGGGCAGCCAATAGCAAGTTGGCAACATTTGCGAAACAATTAAAGTGGTATGTATAAAGGTTGGAGAGGAGATAAGGACTTGTAGGTAATAAAGAGGCGGTCAGACAGTTTGGGGTCACATCTTGAAATATCACAGCGAAAACTCATAAAATTACCTGTAGTAATAGAGAAAGAAGTCAGACGTTTTGTAGTTGAAATCTTTACTTGTAATATCAAAGGTCAAAATTAATAAAATAAAATAAAAAACCGTGCACAAAGACCCCAACCCAGGGGACTGCCTCCTTTCAGGTACAGCCAACGAACAATGCACTTTTAAAGGGGCCCTTACTATGGTAAGATATATTGTGCATGACAAGTAATGTGAACTGACTGATATTAAGTACAGAGGATAATTAATTAGCTGTTCATAATTTGCCCTCCCAATGAACATTTTTCGACTTACCCTCCCGCATTCAAACTTAATTTTTACAATCCCCCACTTATTTTTGCCTGTTTCCCCTCCCCACTCAGGATTTTTTAAGCTCCCCTGCCCTGTGGCGAAAAAAACTTGCCGATTTCCCCTGCCCTGGAAACCCCCCCCCCCCAAAAAAAAATTGTCATTCCATTTCCGCTGCACACAGGAAGCTACCCTACCGTGTGACTTTGTAAATTTTGTCGCTGGGTAATGTGTGAAGCCACTTGCCTTTTATTACAAGGCTAAGTAGTCTGGGTAACCTGTAAAAGGTATATGTACTTTCACTGTGTCCCAATCACCGGAAACACCATTACTCAACTTCCCCTGTATCCGTTTTAAAAGTAGCCTCCCCTCTCCTCGTTTTCGCCAAGGCCTGTCCAAGGACAATGAACTGAGAGCTTCCCTGCCCGACAAAAACAAAATAAAATAAAATAAAATTTCCTCTCCTGCCATCTAAAATATGTCCCCTGTCCAAGCAAAATTAACATTTCCCCTGCCATCAAAAATTGCTCCCGAAATCACTTTTTCGATGAAAAGTTCCGTTGGCTGCACCTGTCCTTTACCGTGTGGTTTTGAACACAATCTGGTACTTCACCAATGTCTGTAAGTCCGTACATTAAAATAGCGGAAGCTTGACGCACTCTAAAACAACTCGTTACAAGGAACAGTGGAAAGCCCGAGGGATGAGCAGACCTATAACAGCCACTCGTGTAGTTTGTGCACAGTGAAGAGTTTTTAGATCAACAACTTTCGACGGAAAATGGACCAATCTTTACTACCATAATTTTGACCTCCTTGTATTCAGCACCAAATTTCGTAGGGACTATTGATAGTGGTGCGGAGTTACAGTCGTTATATGGCCGTAAATCTAAGCCGTATTGACGACTCGCGACTGCTATGTACACAGTCACTGAATAAACTTTGCACGCATTTACAAGCACTGGATATTTTTACCGTTTTCAATCGAAAACCTCCGTTTACGCATATGATAGTGGCAAAAACAGCATAAGGAATCTGGCGTATAGTCTTGCTGAATTACTTTGACTAAAATGAGTTAAAGCACCCAAAATGCCGAATGGTGATTATTCAAATCTTTAGAGGCTTTTAGACTAAAAGACCACAAACTGACCCGATCTCAGTCAACTGTGCCCTACGTCTACTCTATCGGCGTCAACTCAACCTTTCACTCTGCCCCACGAAATATCTAACTTTCCATACAATTTTTGAGTCATATCCTCTTCTGTTGTTAACTGTTGGCAAATACCGCCTGGATATCAACCTTAAAGCCAAAGATGCCGCGTAACCAATTGAACCACGTTTACAATTTACTTGTGGTCGGATGGGGATTGCCTCGGGTGTTTCAGAAGTTCTAAGAGAATTTTCTCTGTGTGTATAATGAACAGCAAAATAGGTCTAAAGAACTCACTGACAACAAATTGCCCACAAACTTGGGTGACAGCTGTAACTATATCACGAGACGGGTGAAACCGTATATGTGCTGTCGCCAATCGAGAGTCAAAAGACTTCAAATCAAAAGTAAAAAAAAATGAAGAAAAATATCAATATTTGAGGGTCAGATTATGTTCTTACTTGTTCAAAAACTACACTCATACCGTGGGGTAAAAATGCGACCGCCAATCACCATACAATAATTAAAAGAAAAAAAGAAAGAAAGAAAAAAACGCTTTGCAAACGACGGTAAAATGAAACATAATTATTATTGCTAGTGTTTGTAAATGTTGCAGACTTATCGTCAGTAGTTGGCAAATTTATTGAGTTTGTCAGAAAACTACTTCAGTGAATGACCCTTACAAGTTTTAATACATCTCAGTGCGAACGCAACATCGATATCGGGATCATCCTAACGTTTACAATTTCTCAAAGGTAGTATACATCTTTACATCAGCGTGGTATCAAATTTAACGTGGTATCTATGTAAGATGCAATGTCACACCATTTCAATGCATGCATTTCACTATGTTGACGTGTTCATTGCATTTACGCAAGTATTCGTTCTCGTAGCGCGATTTATATTTCACTGTCAATTTGCTCTTTCTTTAAGTTATGGAAATATATTTGAAATTTGTCACCATAATTTGATTTATTGGAAATCGTTGCTATGTCGATTAATATGTGGGTCATGTAAACAATTATCGATACGTTCAAGTGCACTCCACACTTACGTTATCTTGAGTGTCAATGGATGCTTTGGATTCCAAAAGTAATCTTGTATTGGCGTCACTGTCATTTGCTGCTGCTAAGTGAAGAGGAGTTTGCCCACTCTGTGGAGAAATATACATATCTCATTTATGATGCAATAAGTCAGTGTAAATACTTAACAACAATTGTCAGACACCAGTCGTTTTTTTTCTCATTCTCGTTGTATTTCTTTGTTCTGATATTTAAATAGCATAAGTTACCATTTCCAACCCTTTTCAAAAATGAAAATAAAAGTAGTTCCATCTACAATACAAGTAATATTCTGGTTGATGTGGTATAGCTCACTAAATATTATAATACAAACACTGTGTTGACCTCCTTTTATCTCGAGGAACTGTGTAAATGATAATCTGTAAATTGAAGTTAATCCTTATAAACATGAAATGATATAGAGCATTACGTTGCTCATCCCAATATCAACGATTTGTCAAAGATTGTATACATATAAACATTGACGGGATTTCATATTTCATCAGTAATTGAAGTTATTTGCATGGTTGTGCAGTTTAATTGCGCACTTCCTATATGTTAACGCATGTCTACTTAATAATACTGATTAAGTAACTATAATTAATTTATGTTCAGGTCCCAAGGGATATTTCATAATCAATGCGCTATATGGTAACATTTTCAGAAACAAATTATGAGATAAGAGAACGGGTATTTCGATTTGATTGATCGGAACACGTGGTAACGTCGATGATGGTACGAGTTATGTATATTATTATCGACAAGGTCACGTGAATTTCAGACTTACTTCATCTTGTACATCGATTGACGCCTTAGATTCCAACAGCAATCTCGTAGTGGCATCACGATCGTTTGCCGCTGCCAAGTGAAGAGGAGTTTTCCCATTCTGTGGAGAAATATAGATATATTCTGTATAACGCAATGACTCAATCAAATTACATAACAATAATTGTTAGACACAAAACTTTTTTTCTCATTCTCATTGTATTTCTTTGTATGAATATTAAAAACGTATAAGTTACTATTCTCAACTAGTTTCATAAATTACAATGAGAGTGCTTAAATCTACGATAAAAGTAATGTTAGGGTTGTTAGGGGAAACTCACTGTTTACTTGATGCCGTAATACAAGTACTGTGTTGATCTACTTTTATCGAGAGGAACCGTTTAAATGAAAATCTGTAAATAGT
>LD359311.1:0-12486 GCA_001465055.1 Ptychodera flava | reverse complement strand
GTACGCGAAGAAAATCATCAGATTTTTGTATCAAAGCGAAAAAAACCTGAAAAGTAATGATGTACATTAAATAAAAAAATAATGAAACAGAGTTATTTTTTATGATACTCATTTTATTTATTTCATGATCCCCATCGTGCAGAATGGAAAATTCCTGGCTCCTGCTTCATCTGTCAATCATTGTCGGCATTGTGTGGCAAACTCTAACGTTGACTTTGCGTTCTTCTGGATCATTCCACCTGCATTTTAGTAGCATAAATAGGGGGATACGGACATATATCGCCGAAGCAATTATCTTAGAAGTGTAACTTATTTTATTTTGTACGCTTTATAAAACTTTTTGACCTTTGCGTAGGTAATTTTTTTCAAGGGGAGTCAAGTTGAAATGCCGTAGACAAAGGTTGAGATGAAATTTAAAATTCTTAATAACGGCCCACCCCCCAAATAACCGCCCATGGGCGGTTTTTCGAGTGGGCGTACTCTCAGAAAAATCCGGTAATATGAAAGCCCCACTAGCTGTAAATCTTGAAATTTGTTGACCTAAAAAAGGCTTCCTATTTTCTCTGGTTTTCTTTAAATTCTATCCATTTACAGGATATACTCTTTAACAGCTTTACAAAACATTCTTTAGTGAAAAATTGGACAATTTACAGATTTACATTTTAACCATTATTTTGATTTCCCACCATACTACAAAGAAAACAAAGCATTTTTGTCCCAGTTGAAAACATTTAACACTATGCATTACATTGGACTACTCTGTTGTTTCTGTGAATATTCAAATGCATATATGCACGGTGTTCACAGTTTTTGCTATATTTGCATGGGGTGCCATTTTACTTTTGGGCACACATTTATTATTTTTGTTGTTCAAAATTGCACATGCAGTCTCACTGGGCAGTTAACAATACTTGTATTCCAACCCCTTAAAGAGCACATTCACAAAAACTTGTTTTAGTTCAGAAGTAAAATCACATAAAGAATGCTAAATGATACAGCTAGTGGGGCTTTAATAATTTATTTAATATAAATGAGCCATCCAGAACTCTTAGAAGTGTGAGGAGAACCCTATGAGAATGTCTGATATGTTCTCATGATAATTTTCAAAATAAAGTGCATGAAATGAAAAACCAATGTTTTAGCTTTTTTCAAACACGTAAATTACACTGGGCAAGTGGTTTTCCAATTCGGGCAAGTGAACCAAACCCCCCACTTGCCCGAAGGGCAAGTTGATAAAAAAATAAGTGTCTTTACCTGCATACATAAGCAAATGTCAACAAAAAAATTAGCCAGACAAGGCTTGATGAAAAGGAAAGGTGTGAGTGGGGGGAAAAAATTACAAGAGATCTGGTACAATTGTAATTGCTACCTCATCAATCTTCTAGACCCTACCCCCTCATGATTATCAAATGTTCCACCTCTTGGTATTGACCATGTTTACATAAGGCCAGATGGCAGAAAATGTATTGACAACCTTGGGAATTTTTTAATTAATGCTATGAGTGCTATCATTCGAATGTAAACAGCACGTAAGTTAGTTACAGATAGTGAAATGCCTTCCACTATTGGGGGTGATTGCGACATCTGGAATTATCCTGGATCCAAATTTCTCATCAGTTGATATGCATGTTCCTAAAGAAGACTCCAGTACCTAAGTTGGAGACCTTATTTGCTTTTGTATATTTCAGGACAACTTCCACATATCTAACTATTGTCATCTCTGGACATCTGTATACCAAATATAAAGCTGTCTGTCCAAGGGCTTTAAAGAACATATATTTTATAATTTTTTGACCAAAAATGACAAAAAATGCCCCAAAACAGTAATTTTTCCAATTTTGTCAAATTTCAACAAAATTAGAAGGGTAACACCCTTGCAGATATCAAACTTAAATTTGAGAGCAATTGAGCTAGCAGTTTCAGAGAAGAATAATTTTTACTTAAAATGAGAAAAATAACCAAAAATTTAGCAAAAATAAAAAAATTTGAGATATCTTCATGATATACGTATAACTATACAAGGTCCACCTAAGGTACTTGCACACTAACTTTCAAAGCAATCAAAACATCAGTTTTTGAGTTATTCATTCTTGACCATTTTCACATATTTTAAGCTCATTTGCATAATTTTGGCAATGCAAACTTCATTTGAACATAATTCCATATATAGCCAAAGATGCATGCACACACCAAATACAAAGCTGAAAAGTGCAGCGGTTTGTGAGTTTTTGATGTTGATGGACATACTATATGCAGTGTTGCTGCCAGGATGCGCCCTTGCGACAATGTCCCCAAAACGGAACCCGTTGTCCTACACTCTTGCGTACTGTGGGTCACCTCGTGTGCACTCGTGAGTCGACTGTGATGGGTGTAGTCTACAAGTAATATCTGTCACTGGTGGTGATCTTTGTTTTGCATAATTATTTTGAGGCTTACAAAACGTATTTTCGGAGCTAGCTATATGATTAAAAGTAATTAAAACGCTGCACTTGATATCATAATTGCTTGACTGTAGTCCGTTGGAGCTCTGATTTGCAGCAGATATGGTATACTGCTTCAATTGCCTGAAATTCAAGTATAGTGACGTGGTTCCGGTAGCTTCAACTTTGTTCAGTGAAACTAATGTGTTACTGTTAGGAAATAATGCCAAATTTGATTGACAACTGCTTGTTGTCCCCAAAATGTACAAAATGTCCCTGAAAATAAATGGCAGTGGGACACAGTGTCCCCTCATCTAAATTTCCTGGCCGCAACACTGTATATGTACACACATACATACATCCATACATATACATACATACATACATACACACGCCACCAACTTCAGCTTATACGATAACCTCACATTGGTTTACCAAATGTGAGCAAAAAACTGTCATCTATGCCCATGTGTGTATGCCATCTGACTTTCACACTAGGTGATTACTTATACAGGCGGTTTGACAAAAAATCTTAGAGAGGAAAGTCCAGCACCGTGGGCGCACAATAGGCAACGTGGTAGTGACGTTGGTTGTTGGCAAACACTGGGCGGGATGGTTAAACACTTGCTTAGTCGTTGGCTTATCAGAGAAACATAAACTATCTTTTACACCAGGAACTACCGATTATCACCTCTGCCTGAATATTACGGAAGTGTGTAGGGTTCACACAATTCGAGATTACATTATAAAACTAGGGTTTGTGGAGTGGTCGAGGGGCTGTGGTCTGGTCGACAGACCTTCCGGCCTTGACTGTGATTTCTTCGCTACTAAGGTGACTGTATGCCGTACGTTGTGAGTTCGAATCCAATCAAAATTTACTGAATTCAAATCACAGTCATTTTGTGGTTCGATAGACAGCGATGCGATGACTACTGTGGTATGCAATAGAAATACATTTATAGGAAGTTACGAAACAGAATGGCCGCTCGTGTATCGCCGAGTTCGGAGACGAATTTCCATCATACAATTTACTCAATAAACAGCAACGATGTATGGCTTTCAATACCTCTTTGAATTTCTGCTAACCTTTTTGCGGCTAAGTAGATGTGTGCATATTCCGTTGCGATTTCAAACGGGACCAGGTTTTCAACCCCCGGCTTTCAACCCCGGCTTTCAACATGGAACGGATACTTTCTCACAACAGCAACGGGTGATTTGAATGTGAAGGCGCTTTGATTGAAGCCAGTAGTTGAAATGGACATAGTATTATGAGCTTCGGAAGGAAGATAGAAAACGAAGGTCTTGACTTAGTTCAGGAGAGAATTTCCTCGGGCACTGTATTGAGTTCAATCTAGCCCTGAACATCTCATGCTCGGTACAAGCGCGCAAACTAGACATATAAACAATAAGGGGAAAGTCTAGCAAATAGATTATAGTCTCTAAGGACGGCAGCAGATTGTGATCATAAGCAATCGTAAGTTAGAACCTTCTACTGTTTGTAGCTTTATGGCTTTTTTGTTTGGCAGTGATGTAGCTAGATAATAGCCGGTCACTGGTAAAAGACGTCGCGCGGCCGGGTTACACGCAGCTTGCAACGGAAAAAAACTTGTGAATTTGAACAAATCTTCACTCATTTGTAAGCTTATTTTCAGTGTAATTTTGGTATTTCGAACAAATCACAGAAAAGGGTGAAGAAATTTTGAGTAAAACTGATTTAAAACGTTACGATCCCCAGTTTAGAGTTAGGTATGCAACAGCATGACCCGAAGTATAGTAAGCGCAGGTTGCATATCCGGTAACCTCGGATAGGTAACCTCGGAAAACATCGACGACCGTTCGTAATATGCAGATGATATGACATGTGACTGAGACGTAGTGGAAAAGTTGTCCGTAGTTCCATAGATGAGCCTGCATATTTGAATACTATATATGCTGCTTGCTGTTCACGGTATGTAAGCCAGAAACTTCAACAAAAGGAAACTACTTGTAATCTGTGACAATGGTCAGCCAAGTATTTTGAAATACATTGGTATAGAAAGTAAATGACGCTGATGAGTTCCCAAGGACAGCTGTGCAGGGCCGTGGTCGTCGTCGATGAGTACTCGAGTATGGATGATCGATCTACAACCCAATGTTGACGTAGCCAGTAACAGTGGTAACGATGTAATCGACACTGAAATTTCAATTCCACTCAGCTCAACTGAATTGAATCAACTGATATAAACAATGACCAAACTTGTCACAATACCAAAGGTACTTCCTCAAAATGTGAGTGAAAAGATTCAGTTTCGATGCCTGAAGGAAGAAATGAAATTTTGATTGCCTTTGATTGACGTGTGAAGACTCTCAATGTTCATAACTTTTTACAGGAACACATACAAAACGTTTTTTTCAAGACCACCAATCACTCCAAAAAGAAAATGCCTTTTCTTGCGTTTCATTACATGTGTCTTATCGTGTACATTATATGTGGCTGTGTATGCGTATGTTTAGGTACATAACTGTGATTTTAGTGATAAGTCAGTATGCTTTGTTAGTTGTGCTCGGCAGGGATCAAGATCGTCCAGGCCGCAATTTGAATTTGAGTAATTATGATTGGCAGCATACCGGTACATTAACATTTAGAACAGGGGTCAAATGGACATTCTGGACCCACGCTTTGTGAAAATATGCGTTCTCTGTATTAAATAACAGTGTTTTTCAATGTTTTTTTGACATAAAGGCAGTCGCTATACATTCACAGGTGTCAAGTATGAGATTGGACGGATATTAACGCCGTTCACCCGTCGAATTTCTGGAAATCTCGGAGCAAATCGAGTGTGTCTTACCCGTTGCGTGGCTTTTTCACATCTACATAGTCTTACCATAATCCCCCTTTTGTAGGGGACTTTGGCGTTTAAATGTTAAAGAACTATTAGACAAGTGGTTTCTGTGACGATGATTCATTATCACAATAATTTGATACCACTAATTAAAATGCTTTTCAGTGGCAGTACTTCTCTCTATGAACCGCATGTATAGTATTAAAGTTTAATCAAATTTGACAGTCTTACTGGATGCATTACTTTTTATGGGGCTTGAACTCACAATATCTACAATACTAATTCACCTGGCCTAACAATTGACTTGCTAAAATCCCTCAAAATAGATGTTTCAATGAGTGGTCTGAAAAAAGTGCTATTGTGTTTGCAAAGAGTTTGAACTTTCAATTTTAGGCAGTAGTCCATTTGAACGACCAGTTTTCCATTTTGGTGATCAACAGTAAAAATTTGTAGTACAATGATCAGTTACATAATACACAGACAAACCAGGCATAAAACGTGCAATATAAAGTATACAGGTAAACCCAATAAACTGATGAGAATGAAACTAACAACAGCTTCACTAACTTTCCAATGTTAGACATCAGTGAAAACAGAAAGATTTCAATTATTTCCTAGTTGTGTGCGATGTGTGACATTAAATGTGAATTACTTGTTGGTTTCAGATACAAATGTACAACTATATTTTTACATTTATTGTCACCAAAATATATTGGAAGTCAACATTGTCCAAGTAAGTTGAGAGTTGTGATCAAATGCTAGAAACCACCGGTAATTTGTCAAATGATCATTGATACAGGTAAATCTAACCTTGGAAGGAGCAAATTTATTTAGTGTCAGAGGGATAAATTACCTAAAAATGCAAATTTGCATATTTCTACACAAATTGAACAAATCTGAAAACGGTCATCCCTAGGGACCTACCGTATATCCAAAATATCAAAGCTGTCTGACCAGCATTTTTTGTTATTGACCAAAAAATTAGAATTGCCTTGAAAATACAAATTTGCATATATCATCACAATTTAAAGGGATAGTAGCAGTAACTTTTGACCATTTTTTTCCGCCCGACCACATAATAAAAACCAAGCTAGATTATATCTATCCCACCCTCATTGTCGATTGACAAGGAAATAAATCGAAACAAACACCTGATTGTGAATAACGAACGGTAATAAAACTGTTTGCTGGCTGCCGCTAAGCGAAGTTCACGGCGCTTGTGTTTACAAAATGTTAGGCGATCACGTGGTATGGAGCACAAGCTAGCACCAGGGCCCGAAACCACGGTATGCATAATTCCGTCAGTTTGCTTTGTCATTTATCGGCGAACAAGTCAACTAGTTCAACGTAAAGGTGACGATGTGAACTGTACTTCAAGTTAACAGGATCGGGAACCGCTTACACTTGGGGCCCGCCGACACTAGGCGAAGAGCTGCTTCCCTTGGGAAATAAGTACAGTAAGCATAGCGAGGTCAGGGCAGGAAGTAGGCATGGCTAGAGCCTAGAGGTCACGGAACTAAAGGTCACATTTACGAAGACGCACTATACATGCCAATACACGCTACACAAAAGACAGCTACACAAGTGTTGTGCTCTTCAGCTGGATTATTTGTAACATTGAAAAAGAAAGAAAAACGCTGTAATATTGACTTAAATAGGCACTTATGAGGCCCTGTGACTATTCCTTGCACAGTGCAAATCTGTTTACGTTTACAGGAAAAACATATTGTTGCCTTGCAAAACAAATTGAATTCGGGCGACTTGGTATCGAGCGAGCTGAAATCGGGTCAGATGGTTCTGGGTGGTTTGAAAAGGTACCCGTTTTGCACAGGGTAGATTAGAAGCAAAACGTAGGTTATCAACACCATTGATGATATGCCTTTTTTCTCACCGTGTTGTCTCATTTCTCTGTAATTTTTGGTGATGGCGATTTGAAAATAATAATTTCTTGTCCGCTGTTCGTGGCAATTTGATGTAGCTCTCAGACTTCGAAGTACGAAATGTTGACATCACTGGCTGCGGGCCATGCCGCAGGAGATTAGAAAAGACATTTTCAAACTTTGGGTCAAACCAAGTTTACCTTCTGGATCGGATACGTTCAGGTCACAAACAAACTTTGCCATACCGATAAAATGCAGCAGGATTTCAGAGTTCTTTGCAATTGATGATATGCTTGAAGCAGTTTTATTGAGAATAGTCCTTTTACATCGTACGTTTCTTGAGAATACTATGTGCCTACTTCAATCGGATACCCCTATGAATAATGATATCATCTGTATGACGCATGCAAATAAATGTAACTTAACTATGACTTCTCATGCTTCTTGTGCCATGTCAAGGCCGAGATTCGGACAGGGTGTACATACGTACATCGCCTTTGCCCGTGAGGAGAGGTTTTCAGAAATAAAGCCGCGAAAAAGGTCTTTCTTTATCTACGGTTTACTTTATTCTTCAAAATCACGAAAGCCGCCGATGACAACTGGAGAAGTTGTGGCCGACAGTTGAAAGATACTTGTAACATAGATTCCCCCGCCACACCGTGCGCCAGCTGCAACGAGTCAGACTATCCACGCTCGCGCTTTATTTCAACTTGATAATCAGCTGATACACTGAAATTGTCCGAAAACCGAAACCTTGCCCGTACGTACCGGTACCATTGGTCATTTACACAACCATCTATTCCTAACTTAGAATACGCGTCTACTTTAAACCGGTCGACAAACTGGTTTCTTAGAAAAGAAATTAGAAATTTAGCGACTTTGAATTTCACTCAAGGAAACACTGTCGGTTAGACGGGAAATTGTCGAAGTAAATGCTCGAGGTGAGATGACATCGCGCGATGGGTGTAAAACTTGAAAAAAAGGTTCATGTACAACATATAAAGAAAGAGACGCACATTGTAAACCTCGACGTAAGCTGATCACTGTATAAATGAAAGTTAAAAATACAGATTTAACCTCAATGCCGGGCGTAATTTACAATTTTTGTGAGATAGTGGAAATGACGGCATTTATGAAGACACGCCTGCACAACAAAACGAAGCCAAACAATAGCGAGCTCCATGACAGCACCTACCGTTTTCTCACCTGCACTTTTTCTTCATTTTGAGGGAAAGTCTGTCAAAATGGTTGCTTCAACAGGTTCCCTGCTCATCGAAATTTACCAACGTAACTTTACTCAAAACGTCAATCCTTCCTTGTACCATCGTTCACGCAAAGTGAACGGCCTCTGCTATGGTGTTTTGTCTATGAGATACAGCATGGGCATCCTGCAGTGTTTTTGATAAACAAACTGTAAGATGATCTAATGCACTAGCGATACTGCTGTTGGCTAATCACTTGGCCATATAGGGATATTGCTAGCGATTTCCCTATATATATAGGGACTTTGGTGTTCCAAGTTTTATTGCGCCAGCAATAAGACGCCATAGACTTTCATGCCATACAGCCTCCAAAGCCAAGAACTTTTTGAACCAATAAACTTGACATGTTACACTTCATGTAGACAGGTACAGTGTGTTTCCTGTGATTGGAAGCCCAGCCAAACCACTATGAATTTCAAAGATCAGGAAATGAAGAAGCTTCGAGTAGTCTTTCCATGTTTGGTTTAGCAAATCAGGGGTGGGAAAATGACCTTAAAATGCACATTTTTGGTTCAAAATGCATTGAAAATGATTAAAAGACTTTAAAAATAGATCTTATAGTCCAAAAGCCTGCAAACTTTTACACATTTTAAATGTCATGAAAAGACATATTTTGGTGAAAATTTTCAGCAGCGGAACTTATCAAATGTAAATAATAAACAAACAAACAATTATTGGTATTTGTCAATAATACAAATACCACATAGCCTTCAACACAGTTACACAAAAGCATATAACACAAGTGAAATATAGGTTAAATACTACACAATATTAATCAGCAACATGATTGAATTTCCTAAAACAGATCTTTTATTCATTTTTCGTTGTTTATTTACTTGTTTGTTTGTTTGTTTGTGTATTTCTTTCTGCATCGAAAGGTGAAACCATGTAACCAGGAAAAATCTTTGATTTTGTGTATTTATTTGGATTCTGATTGCTATCAGATATGATTCAGTTGTTGTTGTTATTGAATGAATGTTGCCATTTAAGTTTGAGAGGATATGTTTGAGAGGTTTTGGTATTGCAAGTAAACATAAACAACTAATTTGATTGAATATCTGGCAACAAGCTGCCATTTTTACAAGACAATTCAAATCAGAGCCTGTATTCAGCTCCATTATTAACTACCTTGTGATTGGCAAACGACGAAAAACTTCACCACAAAAACGCACTATCTGAACTTCTGAGAAAATAAATTCGGTTCAAGAACTAAATAAAATAAGTTCGAGGTACAATAAGAACGACATTTGCCTCTGAACGCTTTCGTCAGTCCCTGACATTCAATCGCGACGTCACCGTAAATGCGTAATGATCATGACAGTCAATGTGAACACATACGAAAGTTTGATCACGTATTCTGACGAGTACGCAACATAATTCGCCAGTAAATGAACAGAAACCAATAAATATGAAATAAATAATTACATATCGGGTATATTTGATCAAAAGAATATGTTATAGACGTAGGAATATGACGCGAGATCAACAGTTCGGAACGTGCCATGTTGTACGTTTTGTACACACAAACCCGTGATCAGCGGCCATCTTGAAGAATGCTGCGATACCAAAGTTTACTTGAAATAAACAGACCTGATCGCTCCAAAATCACATCTTAAATTGATTTAGTGAAAATCCTTTGAAATTTCTTCATCATTAATGTTTTCGGCCTAGAAAACAGATATGACATACTCAAACTTGAGCTTTCAGAGAGGCTGGTCAACGTGATGCTCCGTGATGACGCCATTCAAGCCGCTGTTCAACTTCAAAATCACGTTCGACCGATCAACAAAAGTCTTCATTTTCTCAGAAAATATCCAAAATATGTCATTTCTATAAAAAAATTGCCAATAACTTGTCACAAAACCATCGTCTTTAGGATGTACGGCAGAAAAAAGCATTCAGAACGTCTCTCACTTCGCGAAGTCAGCGACCAGATTCAATTAGATATTCACGGTAAAAATAGTCGACCCAATTTCCTCGAAAGGTCACTCAAATTACTGGAAATTGCCGTAGCTACATCAGATGATGTCATTATTTTAGTCCTTATATGGATCTGAAGTGGGTTCAAAGGGTAAGGAATGGATTTATTTGTCAGGTGACCTCTTAAATGTGGGAAATCAAGTTCCAAATTTTGCCTGAGCGAATCTCAGGCCGTGTACAGATATATCCGTGCGTGGCGCTGAGCGTAAGTCGGGGGTGTACGGATATATACGGGCATGGCGTTTTAAGGGTTAACAATCACTTGCATATCCTGTGTTAAATACAGACACAAATCCTGTTTCGTGATTGGCTGAATAGAACAAGGTAAAACCACTGACCTGCTCTGAGTATAGTGATGCAATACAAAAATCAATGCTATCAAGAGAAATTTAGCTCTATCTTTTTGCATTTTACTTACAAAAACGGCAATTTAATCTTTGAGAGATGTTTCAGATTCCATTTTCTAAGCTATACTGTCTTTGAAAATGAAAATTCAGGTAATCTTGTGCATATTTGCAACAGCTATATATAACTTGCAAGTCAAAAATTATTTAGTTGTTGAAATTTTCGTTCTACGTTCTTCATTAATGATTTGAAAAGTGTTCTGTGGTCACATTTTGGTAAACATTTTAACATAATTGCTTTTGATTTCACACTATCTTATCAAACAAATGCAAAAAGATACAGCTGTTGTGGCTTTAAACTACTTAAAAGTGTATTTACCACCAGGAACGAGATGATGATTTGCTATTTTCATCTTCCTGTTCGCAATAGCACTGCTAGATGGTGGAATGTACTCCCAAGTAATAGAATCACCCTGCCTAGCCAAGTACTTATACTCCATTTCACGACTTCGTAAATATACAAATGGTACATGCAATGTCCCTCCAATTTGAGTCAGATCACTGAATACTTTCCTGAATGCAAAAAAAGAGAAAAGTGTTATTTAACAAAATATCACATAAACTGTAAATCAACCATATTTCTCCATGGGGAATCATCAAAAGATGTAATATAAATGTGATTATATAAATGTTTCTTTTCCAATGACCTCTTAGCACTTACGGTTGTTCCTGTTCTCACAAAATCCTGTCATGAATACATATTGAGAACAATATTATTCCTGTTACACAAATTTCTCAGTAAATATTCAAGTCAAAGTGAAGATTTGAGAGGATAGTTTGTACAATAGGAATGCACCAGAAACACGACAAAGATGCAAAATAAACTAAAATACAGGTGCGTCCCTAAAAATTTGTTTGTACCTTACCTGTCCAAGTATAAACCCCTCCACTGATTTCTGAGGATTTTTGAAAATGCCGTACATTGGTGTTTAACTAGCCTTTACTATTGTTTCATTCAAATACGGAGATAGGATAGGAGAGTATTATGGCTTATTACAGTTGGTAAAATTACTTTTTATGTCAAAGAAATTATTAAAAGATGTTAAAAAAATACCGTCAATGACGCTGTACCTTCTGTAATGTGTGGCCAGGTCAGGTAATTGGTTGTTGGCATGGAGTTGTTGGTAAATAGTTGATGATGTAGGGGCATGAGGTGGGATATGGACCCAAAGAACCCAAAAGATGATTAAATACATCAATCAAAAAAATTCTAAGCTACAGTATAAACTGCCTAAAGATAGTTCAATGTGGAAAAAAGTTAAATAATTCAGAAATAAGAATTAACAGTCCAAAATAGTAATGAGGCACTTCCTTACTGACCTGAGTGCATGTGAAATACACAACCTGGCATCTGTAAATTAAATGTATACCAAGTGATCATTTTAAGTCACTTTTAACTGTTTTTAATGGATTTTCCAAAGAGTCCTGTGGAAATGATGAAAAACGCTTATCTGGTCTTGTGTTTGTATAACCTCATGGCTGATAATTGTCATAGTATTGAAAAAAAATTGAAAGTGAAGAAATTACTGTTTTTAATAGGCATATTTTCCTTGAAATACATGACCGTGTAAAGAATATATGCAAAAAGTGTTTAGGCCAGAGAAAAAAAAAATCTTGTTCATCGGATTTTTTGGACCAAGTTCCAGGAGCGGCGAGCGAAAAAATTTTTTTTTATTTTTTTTTAGGCCGAAGGTAAACGCGGTTCTCTGGCATTTTTG
>LD359309.1:53834-65050 GCA_001465055.1 Ptychodera flava | reverse complement strand
CGACTGGGCAAACCCGTCTGATGGCAAATCGTCGAGGACGTTGGCAAAATAAGCACAATGAGCTGATACTATGATGCCAAGCTAAACAAATACATGTCCGTAACATCACTGATCCGACAGGCATCTAATCCCTCGTCGTCGATAGCGCTTATCTTGAATTGCATTTCATATTAACCAAATTAATCTGCACTGTACATAAGCAATGATACTGGAAACACCGTACATGTACATATCTACGTTTCTCTGTACCCACTCACCAGTCACTCACATGATTGACTTACCTATTGATCAATAGACCAGCCAAATCAGGATTTGAAAGTCCGGTTTCCTCGAGTAGGTCTTTCCATTGTTCGATGTAGCGCCCAATATAAACTTTATGGCGAGTAGTTAGCATATTTTGCATCTGTACCCGTCTCTTCTTCGTCGAAGAAGTCAAAGTGGGCCGTCCGCAACGCTTTTGCATGGGCGACGCCATATTTGTTTGTGAAGTATTAAATGCGCATGCTCAGATCGTTGGCGATTCAAATCGGTTGATGACGATTATAGATTTTTCGTTTGCCCAAACAAAAAAGATTTATTTCTTAATATCTTAGTGTAGGTTTAACGCTCGCTGTCGAAAAACTCCCTTTAGTCACAGTCCGGTAAGCATATTTACATACCTTGTTTTTTATTTCAAACAAGAATATCGAAAAAAAATCAAAAAGATACAGCTATTGTGCCTTTAAGCTCAAGTCTAATTTTTATTTATATATCTGAGACCCATTTTGCAAAAATGTCTTTTAAAGTTTTTTTTTCGATCAGAGTCAAAGTTGCATCCTGTTTCACATGACAGTGACAGTAGCTGTTCCAGCTATGAGACAAATGATCAAGAACTCGGCTTGTTTCTGAAATGACCTGACTTTAGACATTTTAGGCAACTACGAGCGCTTTCCTTCTTTTTACCGAGCAAATACAATTTTCCATTGCCGTTTTCTCACGTCAAGGCCTTTACAGTACTCCTCACTGCAACCAAACATCTGAAAGAAATATCAGGAGAATAAATAAGATTAATAGTAGTGTCAAGATTTAGATACATGTTATGGACTAAACGTTCTCTACTCCGCTTATCGTTTTTCTCTTTTTCTCTTTTTATCTTTAGGACAAATCATTTACATGCACAAAATATCTCCACTCCCTTTCTATCGATATGCTTTCACAAAATTAGTCAAAGATACATGTTTGTGTGAACCTCTTCAGTTCCATGACAATAAATCGGGAGATTTTCTTGCCTGAAAAGGGGTAGTTGCAGCAATACGTACATCGCGAATCGTAGGACGAATGAGAATACGAATCATAGTATTTTGTAACTTACTATTAAACTCTTTTTCGGGTGGATTTTTGAAAAAAAATCGAAGGTTTATTCTTATTGCGTATGTCAGAACGACGCTTAGCGCGATGACCTTCTGATTGTTTTAGCTCTTAAGTGTACGAAACCAAATCTAACTCACAAACGTGCAGTGCGTGTGACGAAATGTAAATTTTCCGCAGGTAATAAGTCGGCCGTCACTTCATTACTAAGTGATTAGTATACTACCTTAGGTGAATAGTAATTCTGTTTTTGTTGCTCTGTTTAACATTATGTTGTTGACGTAAAAGATCAAAGCTCCTCCAAGAACTACTAACGTTAAAGGACTTTCGCTAATGTGTTTAGACTCTTCTTCTGGAGTACACAATATGCGTCTACTATAAGACGCTTACATCTAGACATAATCATAATGTACTGTATCACTCCATAGGTTACAGACGTATATAGGAGTTTCGGTGCAGCTCAAGAGCATGCTTATTGTTTTCCTTTACAGGTAAAATATACTGGTTAGGGACTATGGTAATTTTGTTGGTCTATGTATGCTTTTTTGTCGTCTTCTGGTTTGTCAATCGGAAACACTGTCGTTGGCGGTATGTATATGTGCGAACACATGTCTGTCTGTCTGTCCATCTGTCTGTCTGTCTGTCTGTCTGTCTGTCTGTCTGTCTGTCTGTCTGTCTGTCTGTCTGTATGTATGTATATATGTATGTATGTATGTATGTATGTATGTATGTATGTATGTAGGTAGGTATGTATGTATGTATGTATGTATGGCGTACGTACGTATGAGAGTAGCTATAAAATTATGGATATATCTTTCTAACTTTCTATCAATGTATCTATCTACATGCACATCACAGCTATCTAGATATTATATATATATATATATATATATATATATATATATATATATATATATATATATATTTGTAATGATATATATAATGATATATATAATGATATATATATTTTCATATGTACATATGTAATATGTATTTATTGCACTGGAGTCTCTTACATTTGTTTCTAAATTGTCTTTAGAAATAACGAAGAGGAAGACTATATTTATCTTGGACCTCTAGGAAACAATCGGCATCTGAGAAGTAATAGAAATAATCATATTCTACCATTTTAAGGCTTTGTCCTTCAACGAATAGCGAGAGGTCATCGGAATACATAAACATAGTAGCGGTCAAATTCTTTAATAAATCTACCATGATGTACCTTTAGTAGACGATTGATGACTTCTTAGATGAACATAGACATGTAGATATGCTTATGAACACAATTTACTTCAAGTACAAAGTCTGCCTGTCTGTGTGTATGTGTATATATATATATATATATATATATATATATATATATATATATATATATATATATATATATATATATATATATATATATATATATATAATGTATGTGTATGTTTGTGTGTGTGTCTCTATGTGTGGCGTATGTTACATATAAGAGATAGCAAGTACGGTAAATGATACAAAACACCTGTATTCTCTCACTTAGGTAGCGCAGATTCCGTTGAGATGAGAGAAGAAGGGGGAGTAACCGGCGACGAAAGGCCACAGGTAAGAGCTAAGCAGTACATCACCACACCATCTTAGATCTATCTAGATGTTCACAAAAACATGAAATTATTATTTGATTGTCAATGAATAATGTTTAATATTTTCAGCTAGGTGTAACGAAGTCGTTAAACACTATGTAAAATTTAAGAGAAATCGTGTAAGAACTTTTGTAGTAAGTTAGACATACATACATAAGAAAATGATCGTTTCTCTG
The DNA here is from genome assembly GCA_001465055.1 of Ptychodera flava. Lineage (NCBI taxonomy): Eukaryota > Metazoa > Hemichordata > Enteropneusta > Ptychoderidae > Ptychodera > Ptychodera flava. Next base: position 61,908 of record LD359309.1, on the reverse strand, counting down.
GGAAAAGTAATGTGAATCTTTACATCATAAACTGCTTCAATCGAGTCACATGTCTATCATTAGTGAAACAAGTTGAGGAATGTTGAAACCGTGAAGAGTTTTGATTGAAATGTCGACCTGAGGTATTTATTTGGTTTTTCTGCGTGCGCGCAAGTCACTGTGCGCATAATTCAGCATACGTTAATTACAGTCGACTTCCTTGAGAACACAAAGTTTATTGATAGCAAATATTCTTGACATGTTTTGAAAAGTTGATACTTTTCAGCTAAATGTTATGTTAGTTCTTAACTTATGTAGATAGAATAAAGCCGCATGGTATGGTTACAGGAAAATTAGGTATAGAATTTGAGCCTAAACAATTTGAAGGCTTTTCGCTTCAGTATGATATCGTATCACATAAGTATTACTAGTGCTGCATCATTGACCATGTACACTCAGCCTAATAGAATATAAAGAGTACAAAATATTTGATGACCATATACACCGGTTTTTTTTCCAGCCGCTGCTTTCCGTTGCTGATTTTTCGACGAAGCCTGAGGAAGCGCAGTACAATAAATATAAGTTGTATTGGCTGCATTTGATTCCTATTGCAATCTTCTACTTGGTGCCGGTTATGAAAAATGTGTTGAGTTTCCAAATTGTAAGTGTAAGCTATATAAACAGTTAAACAGCACGCACACAAACCTATTACTACTATTATTATGGCGTCTATGCGATAATTTTGCTGATACAGTATTGTCGGCGGTATGTATGTATGTATGTATGTATGTATGTATGTATGTATGTATGTATGTATGTATGTATGTATGTATGTATGTATGTATGTATGTATGTATGTATGTATGTATGTGTGCGTGTATGTATGTATGTATGTATGTACGTGTATGTGTGTGTATGTCTGTATGTAATATTGATGTAATATGTATGTGTTAATATATATATTTGTATGTATTTATGTATGTGTAATGTTCATGCATAATAAAAGATGATGATGATGATGATGATGATGATGATGATGATGATGATTATGATGATGATGATGATGATTTTTCTCTTTTGTCAAAGATGTTCAATGGTAATTATAATGAAGATGTCTGCGACTACGATCTGTGTGCAAATCCTCTTCTTGGGCTAAGGTTGGTTGAACTATGTTAGCTAAGAATCGGCTTATTTTTTCTTCTGGTAGAATTTCAATTTCCACATTTCTCATAATTTACTATCAAACCAGTACAGCCTTATACAATTCGATACTCCACCTAATAATAATAAGTCCTGTATTGCAATCGATCACATAATAGACTAAGTGTAAAGTATCTAGGTAACAGTAAAATTAGAATACTTTTAAAAACAATATATCGTACTATTAGCATAAGTCTACATTATGATTTGTTATTTTTAAGAATAGCTTAGGTCACTTGTCTACGTTGACAGTCGAAATCACGGTAAGATCATTTTCCATACGTAACAACAACAACAAGGCATTTTAGCTGAACAGTTGCGCTTTTGTTGATGTCCCCTATGGGTTGAACCGTTGACATCTAGGTCGATGCTCCTCCCTAAGGGGTGAACCGTTGATATCTAATGTAACTAGGGCATGTTGGCCTTCAACGCACTTTTTGGAAGCTAACATTTTTTGGAGCATTGATAGTACATTATTCTAGAATCTGGGGCAAATGCTTACCACATCTTTACCAAGTCTTTGATGACGTTGGAATTGTTTGCGTCGAGGAGGAGATTGACAACATTTGCACAACACCTAACCAATAAGTACACTTGCCAAGTATACATGTATTCTATATTCTTTATTTGTTTTTTTTACCGCTAGGTCTTTCAACAGTGTCTTCAGTAATGTCGGTTACATCTTCCTTGGTATTTTATTCCTACTGATAACTAAAAACGAAGAAGAAACGTATACGGCGAATATAGAGAAGTACAAAGGGACAGGGCAGGTGCTGAACTGTCCAAGTACATTTGTTTTTCCTTGCTGTCACACACAAAGGAGTATGGACAATGTTCCATGGTTCCTCGTGCATTCATTCCTGTTTTGTACATTGGGAGAGGGGGCAAACTAATCTTTTTTTCCAAAAGTTTCAATTCCAAATTACTTTAATTACATTTAGTATAACCTTATTTAGAGTTGACATGTTACCGCCAAACCTCTCTTTACAAAGTTGCATATCCTCGAGGCCTTCAACAATGACACAAGCTACTTAACTGCTTTACTACAGGAACTAGGTCTGCCAAGATATTTTGGCATATTTTATGCCATTGGTATCTCATTGATCATGGAGGGAATTCATAGCGCTTGTTACCACGTGTGTCCAACCCATGCTAACTTCCCGTTCGGTAAGTTTCATTTTGTATAGCATTAAAAGCAGCATGGCTAGGGCTGGCGAAGAAGCAGAGAGTTGGATGAGAATAAGACAGAAAACCAATGTGGGTAAAGTGCAAGCTTGACGTATTCCGGGTATATTCTGTGCCGTCACTGTATAGCCAGTGCGGAGACAGCAGAATACACAGACAGTGTAAGCTTGACGTGCAATGGATAAATTCTTTGTGGCTGTGCTTTAGTCTGCTGTCCCCGCAAGAGCGTCTAGACAACAGAATAAACCACCCCTATGCCATGAGTATGAATTGCTTTCACTTTGGCCATAGGAGTCTGTCATCCTTCCACACCATTATTGTATAAACGAAAAAAAACCAACAAAATGGTATCTATTACGACGCGATTCGACGTCTGAATTTTTGATGATTAATATGTTCTAAGTTCCTACCTTTGTAATCAGGTTTGATGTATGATGATGTTATTGACTTCTCATTTACTTCTTTTGCCACGCCCCACCTCTGATCCGATTTGATCTGCTTGTTTACACGTTCATGGGTCAAAGAGACATGTATTTCTGGTACAGATCTCGCTCAAGGCTTTCCCTGAAATTACGGATCACGGAAAGAAAGAACACAGCGAACAGTTATTCACGTATAACTTTGAAGATTAATGCTGATATATTTTAAAAATCAGTAGAAATATAAGCAAAAAAACCCGGTGTAACTGTTGAACTATAATACGAAGATTTGGAGATACAGCCTTTCAGAGCTGGCGTCATCACGGAGGAAAGAAATAAAAGATAATACTGGTCTTGAAATATTAAACAACACAATAAACTTTGTAGTAGCTATTGTCTTCGAAATATTCCTTTCTGATGTATGTTTCCCTCACGAGTCTGTCTTGAAACATTAGTTTGGCAGATCACGTTTTCGTTCAGTCTTCCCTATGTTTGGCTTGACAGAAGTAATATTGACTAAACATGGCATATAACGATATCGTTTGCGTCCCCTTTTGCGAAATTTTACAACAATAGCAATACTCTTTCTCTCTTTTAATTTGTCACGATAAAGTTATTATATACATTTCCTTCCTTAAGCCGTAGCCCTATTTGGCAATAATGCTATTATTTGGTACATTTTTAGGTGTTATTTCAAAATATCCAATGATCATAAAATTCACGGTTTACACTACTGATAATTACTTAACAATGCTAAAGTAATCAGTGTTACGGCGGCAATGCCTCCAAGGTCATAAGAACATGAACAAACGAGTTTAGAATCATGTTTCGTCAGAATTGCAAATCAAAGACCGGTTCGACATGATGTAATGTATGTCAATGTGCTTATAGCAAGACTTAACTTTTGTTTTGAAACATTTGAATTGGTTTGCCCCTTAAGTACTTTGCCTTTTTAAACATATTCATACAGCATTGAAAATGGATAATTACATTGGTTCCTAGCATTATGTTTTTCTAACTCTAGATGCATCTTACATGTTTATTATGACCGGTCTATGTATGTTAAAGCTATATCAGGGACGGCAATCGGACATCACGTCATCTGCAGATGTTAGCTATACATGTCTCGCTCTTGTCCTACTTGTGACTGTCTTTGGAGTGGTAAGTTTGTGTTTTTTTCTCCTTTGGTGGTTTGGTTATATTACCAGTCTAGATATGGTTCTCCATTGGTGTTGTAAGTTTGACTGATGATGCATCAAGTGCGTTTGAACTGATACTCCTGATACTATACAAAACGCTAGTCTCAAGAGGAAAACTAAGCGCTTTTTAGTAGAAGTGATTTCAACTTTTAGTACATTTAATTCTTAATTAATTCGAAGCTTTGAGAAAATTATGGGAAGATGCTAGTTATTTATTCCCCAAACCCTAAAAGCCAAGATGTAATATGAAAGTTTTGATGAGCGTGGTTGAACTGTAATGTTTGTTCTGTAAATGTCATTTATTAAAATATCAAGCAGTTGTGTTGACTTTGATATAGGTAATTTTGACATTGAACAAATTTGTCAAAATTCTCATCATTCACTGAATTTATTAAAAACGCTATAGATTTCTTGCTTTTAGGCTTTTCAGACTCTGTGGTTTTGGATTATCTTCACTGTGTTGCACATTGCTGTAACCCTAGTACTGTCTGCCAAGATATACTACGTGCATTGGATCAGCTGTGGTAAGTCGAACGTCCATAGCGGGAGGGTATAGTTTAGAAATACACTAAATAGAAATTAACAGGTACTTCGAAAAGTGAAAGCATGTATTGGTACACGTTTCATCTCCGTTTTACCCATGTATATCATGTATATCTTTAAAGGGCCCATGCATTTTCTTTGTCAATATTTTCATTATGTGTGCTCTAAAATACTTATAGACCTATACTTGTTAAACTACGTGAAGTATGAAGAAAGAACGGTCAGTAGTCATGGAAAAACAATGTGCCATGATATGTTAGAGAAAGCTCCGAGATGAGCTTAAAAATGATAATAAGAATACAATATTCAAAACCCATTACTTTTTGACGCCACTTTCACCCCTGCACACAGACGCTTTGGGCGAGTCATTGGAGAGAGTGCGAGAGTGCAGCAGACCAAAGTATCCGGTGAGTAAATTGTCACGAGTGAGAGATTTACACCTTTACATATCATATCAGTTCCTGCTATGCCACAAACCTTACTCAGCCTTTTTGCCTTTAACCTACGGTCAAAATACACCCTCGCACTGTAAAAGGAATTGTTACAATAATCACCTCCGAAAAAGTGGGGTTAACAACATCGAAAATAATTTATAGGAAGTACCGTTTAGCGTTTGACCTCTTGATTTAATGAATCGAATTTATTTTACCAAAAACGTAATTAAAGCTACAGTTTCAACTGAGTGTAGAGCATTCTATAGAAGGACACATTTTCCAAAGGAAGTAAATTTTGATGTTTTTGGATGCAAAAAACAAATGAAACAGCTTTACTGGGCAGGTCTGTTTATTGTCCTATTATTATAAAGATTGTTCCAGTGACGTTGAATTTCCGCGTATTGGTTCCACATGTATCTCATCATCACAAAGTTTGGGGTTGACGAGAAAATGCCTGTATTACTATAATGTTGTGGTTGTCGTCGAAAAATGCTTTGTGGCCAATGTGCATATGATTAAAATCTGACCCAATTGAAGTAGGCAGTGTGTGCTTGTCCAGAAAATAAACATTTAGGTTGTCTTTTTGAAGTACAATTACCTAGTATAATGAGGTTTTTTGCGTGAGTACATGTGGAAAATTAGTACCCTGGGATAGATAAAATTTTCTCTTATTATAATGATTCATGTTCACACGGATCACTGTAGTTGTAGTAGTTTTCTCTCAACGGTTTGTATTACTCATTCACTCATACAGGCTTCACGTAAATATATTAATTTTGCCTTTTTGGTTTTTAGGCCCGGGTTGTACTACTCGCTGTTGGAATTTCAATCAACATTGGATTGTAAGTTTGAACGGCAAGCATTTGCTCTCATTCTTCAAATCAATAAAAATAGGAGAGAATTGGTTGAAAATCTTGCTCGATGCAAGTTAGTTGAAGATATGTTAATCTAATATCTTTAGTGTTCGAGTCGAAGGTCTCGATTATGTCGACCAAATTCTGCACCTGCGTAAAATGTTTTTAGAAGCCTAGCTTACTGAAGTGTTATGATCGAAGCACCAAAAATGACTTTCTTTTAATGGTTTTCATGTTTCAGTGCACTGTATGGCGCCATTACACAGCCGAGGAAATTCGCATATCATCTGTTGTTTACCTTTCTGGCCAATACCTTGTGGTACACTGTATTTTACATTATCATGAAGGTAGATAACTTCCTTTTCTCATGTTTGTAAAATATTATCATAGCAGTATATCAATTCCTTACTAACACCTAGCCACAATGAATTAGCCTTTCAACACAAGGTAGCCGAGAACCGCGAATATCGAAGACTGGAGTCTACTGCTTGTTCGCAAGCCGTTACTCCAATGATCCACAATCTGCTATTTGTATTCCATTTTAGTGTCGATCGGGTGAGACAATTCTTCCCAAGTCAAAACGAACTGCTGTGTTTCTCGTGCTTACCATTCTCTTCTGGGCGCCAGCAGTATTCTTCTTCGTTCAGGGACCAGCAAAGTGGGAGGTAAGTATTTATTAAAATGTGTATGTACTGTTTGCACAGCGTACAACCGTATATGTATTTATTACCATCACCCAAATTATAATAACTGCTGGATGCATATACCATCAGGGACATCATGATTGTGCTGTTTATGTAAAAAAATTTGTTATCACCTTGCGTTTAATTTTGTGTTTTCATTCGGTCTTGGTAATACACAACTTTTCTTTGTACAGAATACACCAAAAGAATCACGTGATGTAAATCGCTACTGTCTTCTGTTTGATTTCTACGATCAGCACGATGTGTGGCATATGCTGTCTTCCTTCGGCCTGTTTTTCACATTCATGGTAAGCTTATACGACGGAATCTTAATGATTTTACTGCAGGGAAACATACACCTCCTGAGAAACAACAGACAGTTTCACAATTCACGACACATTCATTTCTTTTGCACTGTCCTGTCTGGTGTTTACCGGAATGGTTGTGTTTATTTATTTATTTTCACAACATGATACCCAAAATAACCAACAAAGCAACAGCATCGTGCATTTATTACACAGACAAGGAAGTCCAGATTTATTTCCACTACGGTCCAAATTTACAAAAGACCGACAGACAAAAGTTAAAAAACACAATATAGACAACGAAACAACAAACAATGAAAAGATAAAATAACACTAAAAATAAAACAGGAAAAAGTAAAAAGAAAACGCCGCATATCACAATCACATTTTCCATTTGGCTACTGAAATGAATTGCTGTCGAGTTAGTTCCTAAAATACCTTGCAGTACGTGATGAATTGGGACGAAGAGGCATCAGATAACCTGTGCTTTCCCTGACCTCAAGTTTGCTATCTGTTGGTAAATTTACGAATTTGTTCTGAAAAGAATTAGTGAGTACAAATTATTAAATGCTCTTCCCATCGTCCCTCCTTTTTCAACAAATATGTCATGTACTCAATGAGTAATTTTGAGGGACTACAAATGATGAATATATTCACATTAGATGCCTTGGCACACAAATACACAATTATCCGTAGAGTACGCTTTTTACTTAGACTGAACACGAAAATTTTGATGCATATTTTCAAAAGATCCATTGCATTACAGTATGGTCAAAAATACTTATAACCTTTAAATGTTTTACTTATGGCTCTCCTTGTCCGGTATGATGTGACAGTGTATTCAACCAGCCCTTCCATGTTATTGGAGTAGTCAATCTTTATGAAGCGACAAATACCGACAGAGAGTGTGGTAAGGTGTATTATAGTTGAGGTACAACGTCCAATAAAGGTAGAAAGAACACCTCCTCAAATAGAAAATACTTCCTTGTAAATTGTAGCTCTCTACGTGTAGTCAGTGTATGTATCAGATGATCATTGGTATTATCAGTACTTGCACGACCATTAGAAGCTCCGATTCTGTTGATAAATCTATGATCGCCAGGCTAAGCTTCCCGGCTGACATCATGCTTTCGATAGTCTCGCGTCTACCTTCCCGCATAGACAAAAACTTTACAGTACTTCGTTCCACCATGTTCCGGACCGCGTTTCGACCGTCTTTGTTTTCTTCTTGGCGGTTTCTTTATTTTAGGGACTGGACACAAATTACAGGGGG